>SZYD01000697.1:0-28580 GCA_009363875.1 Mikania micrantha
AGCATTGGTATGCCTCCTTATGAAATGTTATACAGAAGATGTAGGACCCCAGTACGCTGGCGTGGAATAGGGGAAAGGAGATAGGAAATAAGACTATTGTACAAACCTTGACAGAAGAATTGGAACAATTAAATCATGTTTAAAGACACCTCAAGATAGACAGAAATCATATGCTGATAAAAGAAAAGGCCGGTTGAATTTCAAGTGGGAGACTGTGTTTTGTTAAAGTTCTCGCCATGGAAGGGATTATACGATTCGGAAAAGGGGCAAGCTAAGCCCAAGGTATATAGGACTTTTCAAATATTGTCCGGGTAGGAGAAGTTTTTATCGGTTGGATTTGCCTCAGGATTGAATGGAATACATCCAACCTTTCATGTATCACATCTGCGAAAATGTTTAGCAGAGACATTTCACATATTTGGATGATATTTTTGTTGATGATAAGTTGAATTATGTTGAGAGACCTGTTGCAATACTTGACTCGTCAAAAAGAAGATTACGTAACAAAGTCGTCAAACATGTTAAAGTGCAATGGGAGCATCGAAAAGGATCTGAGACTACATGGGAAGCTAAGGATGAGATGAGAAAACTCTATCTTTTCTTGTTTAAGGGGTAACAAGGTTTCGAGGACGAAACCTTCTTTAAGGGGGGTAGACTTGAAACATCCAATTTCCATGTAACTCATTCTCGATATGCAATGAATGTGCTTTTATGAAAGGTGTATTAATTTTACTTTAACATTGTAATCCGACAAACTTAATGAGTAAAAATTCAAAGCATTTGATATATAAAATACATGGGAGCATATGAATATGATAATATTCCAAGGAGATAAATAAGTCATACTCACAATAGATACGTTATATAAATGATTAGTTTGAGTGAAAGCAGAAAGACCCAATAATGCACAGAACGAAAGATATCCTAAATCGAGTAGTTAAAACGAGCATAATAACTAGACCCCAAATTTCACTATGGATTCAGAATATAAAATTTATATGATCGGATAGGTATCTGAAAATCATGAACGTAGGCGAAAACGGCGCGCAAAACGGAGTTCGTATGAAACGAGAATCGCGAAAACAACTTTCAAACGCACCGCGCGCGATTGATTACGTGTCAAGCAGCCATGACACTTGTCAACAGGCCCTGCGAGGTGTCCAAGAGATATGCCACATGTCCCAAGACGTCGCCACATATCCGGCAATGTGTTACAACCCGGTGCCTCGATTTGCGTGCCAGTACCTATAAATAGACTTCACCGGTTCATTTTTTTCGTATTCCTTTCAAACACATACTTTTCTCTCAAAAACAAATACCCCTCTAAGCCCCCTTTAAAATTAGATAAGTTTTGGGGAAGCATGGATTACGCTCGGAACGCTATCAGAATGTTAAACGGAGCTCTGCTCATTTATCAAAAGGTAAGGCTTTAAAACTTTTATTCAGTTAACTTATCTACCCGAGGTAACACAAGACTTATCTAAAGGCTATGATAAAATGTTAAGAAAGTTATTATAAGATGTTTATATACATATTACCTCGTGGTTAATGAACGAGCTAAACACTCATATAAAGGATAGCATAACATAAGCCATTGTGCTTCTCAATTAAGAACCCAAATTAGTGTTATTGCTCATGTTATATCGATCAAGTATTATCAACTTAGGTGAGTTCTTCGTAGCCCTATTTGAAAAATTTTGTCATTTTGGGCTGATATGCATGCTATAAAACTATTTTGTGAAAATGATTTTAACCTGACTGTGGTTGGGTAAAGAATGTTTCAAGTATCATCTGTGGTTGAGCAATAAATGAATTTGAAAGTCTCGGGTGAGGTCAAGCAGAAAGGTGGTTTTGAAGTCCTGGCTACGGTTGGGCAAAAGTTGAGCACTGCGGTGCTGAGAACTGTTTTGGTACTGCATATCGCAGTAAAAATGTTTTGAATCAAGGTGTGAAAAAAATATTTTTAAAATGGTTTTAAAACCAATAATAATAGCCTTTGCATTAAGCGCTACTTAGAATAAGACTGTCATGGCGGGCTATAACAGGGCCTGAATAAGTGGTGGCGATCACTTCAGAGGTTGCGTGACCTCTGGAGCAGTGCTTTAGTAGGGAATGCGTAGATGGTATTATTGTGGTTATTTTTTATACTGTACAATTTATTCACAATGATTTGATGAACTTATTTATGCGTGTAAATGTTTTTGGACTATGATTTGTACAACTTAGAACTCACCAGTTTTAACTGACATGTTGAGCATGCATATCAGGAGAGAATAATGTCTCGTGTAGCAAAGGGAAGGTAGAGGCATAACTGGCATAAGGAAGACTTGTCTAAGAATTTTGTACCGGCTTAGTTTGAACATGTTATATTGTAGTTTTTCTTGGATGTAAATGCGTATTGACAAAATAAGTTAAAGTTTTGTTTAACTTCGATGTCTTTCAACTCTGTATAACTTTGTGTTCTTGATCAATTCCAACCGTTGTCAGTGGTGCCATCTCGGAAGTATGGGATCGGGGTGTCACAAGTATCCAATGCCTAAAGCCATATTCTTACATTGACACCAACAATACAAACTGGACTTGTGTTAATTAATTTTAAAGCCCAACATGAAATGGACACAATTAAGAATATGGACTCAAATACCAATTGGTAGCATCACCACTCACCTTTACCAATCTCATACAAAAATAGCATCACCTGCATATCATAGAAAAGGTGAGAGATCGTGGTATCATTTCCAAAAACTGCCTCTTTGATATAACCACTTCATAGCTAAGATAATAAGAAAAGGTGAAAGTGGATCCTTTTGACACAGCCATCGAGCCATATCAAATTTTATGCTCTGAGTTTTTTAAGAGAAAGAATAAAAAGATAAAAGAATGAAATGAGAAGAGAAAAATATAATAATATTTCGTGTTCTAGAGTTCAAACAAGAGGAAAAAAAGAACAGATTTGTGTGTTTTTGAGTTGAAAAGAACATAAAAAAAGTTAGGAAATTATAAT
Organism: Mikania micrantha; assembly: GCA_009363875.1. Classification (NCBI taxonomy): domain Eukaryota; kingdom Viridiplantae; phylum Streptophyta; class Magnoliopsida; order Asterales; family Asteraceae; genus Mikania; species Mikania micrantha. Next base: position 3,005 of record SZYD01000697.1, read on the forward strand.
TATACACTTATTATGTTTCACTATAAGTTAATAGACACATTTTCGTTAACGGATAAAAATGAGGAAAACTTTAATTGAATTTGATTAAGTGCTTAATATAGGATATGGATAGTAGCCAAAAAAAATGTCACATTTAACAATTTATAAAAGACATTGGGGAATTAAGGTAATCCTCTTGTGCGAGTGTTTATCGAGTTCAATAATATTTATATGGTTTATTTAAATTTGAATTTTCTAGCATTCTATAACCCGGATAAAAAGAGAATTAACATGTGCTTAAGCAATTCAAATAAACTTGAATAACCCGAATAAGCATATTTGTTACCCGAATAAACTTGTTTTATTCGGGTTAAATTCTCATACCCATTCTGAATAAGCAAGATTTGGTATATCCATTATCTTACAACTTATTTGGGTTTAGGTTAAAAAGTTAAGCCATTACCATTTCATTGATTTATTTCTATTTACAGTTTGTTATACAATTTACACCTGATAAGAATGCTTGCACCAAGCTTTTGTTTTATCTTCTTTGTCAATGAATTTTTTAAACCAGTAATTTATTACTATTTCACCTGACATTGATTTACTTGTATTGAATGTTTTTTATCCTTAGATATAGTTGCTTCTCTTTAACAAGTAGAGTGCTCCCTTCCATCACAACGACTGTAACAACCGTCGAAATTCGATAATAAATTATAACTAACTGGACTAACAAGTAAGCCCAATCAAGCCCAACAAGGCCCAATAAACTCATTCATATAGATAAGTTCGTTTAAAACAACATATTGTTCTTAACGAAGGATTATGTAAATATTGCGAAAGGAAACAGATGATTTAGTTCTTAACGTTCAATGATCAGCTAGGATCGCAAACTTAATAATTAACTTCTCAACGTTATTTATAATTATTATTATTATTATTATTATTTTTATTATTATTATTATTATTATTATTATTATTATTATTAAAATCCAATTAAGGAGATTTCTTAAAATGGTTAAATGGTTAAACAAACTGAATTAATTATCTAAAATCATTTATTCACCGGATTCATTCTAGTTCGACGAACTAAATGTTATGAGATCGTTCATATTATTCGTAAGATGTTTCAATCACAAAATAATCATTGGTAGTCATAACATGACTCAAACGGGTTTTTACGCGAGTTATAAGCGGTTTATATGCGATATGTACTAACCTAGGGGATTTCCTTCCATCTCCAAAACCCTAGCTATAAAAGAATCTCATATTTCCCTCCCCTCATTCTATTCATCCCTCACACTCCAAAACCCATGCTTGTACCAAGCTTTTGTTTTACCTACTTTGTCAATCAATTTTTTAAACCGGTACTTTATTACTGTTTCACGTGACATTGATTTACTTGTATTGGACGCTTTATAATCTTAGATATAGTTGTTATTATTTAACAAGCAGAGTGGTCCCTTCCATCACAATGAGTATAACAACCGTCGAAATTCGATAATAAATTATAATTAACTGGACTTACAGGTAAGCCCAATCAAGCCTAACAAGGCCCAATAAACTCATCCATATAGATAAGCTCGTTTAAAACTACAAATTGTTCTTAACGAACGATTATGTAATTATTGCGAAAGGAAACAGATGATTTAGTTCTTAACGTTCGATGATTGGGTAGGATAGAAAACTTAATAATTAACTTCTCAACGTTATATATCATTACTATTATTATTATTATTATTATTATTATTATTATTATTATTATTATTATTATTATTAAAATCAAATTAAGGAGATTTCATAAAACGGTTAAATATACAAAATTAATTATTTAAAATCGTTTATTCACCGGATTCATTCTCTTTCAACGAACTAAATGTTATGAGATCGTTCGTATTATTAATAACATGTTTCAGCCACAAAATAATCATTGGCAGTGGTAACGTGAGTCAAACACGTTATTAAACATGTTATACGCGATATGTACTAACTTAGAGGATTTCCTTACATCACCAAAACTCTAGATGTAAAAGGGTCTCATATTTCCCTCCCCTCATTCTATTCATCCCTCACACTCAAAAACTGATACTTGCACCAAACTTTTGTTTTACCTTCTTTGTCAATGAATTTTTTAAACCGGTACTTTATTATTGTTTCACCTGACATTGATTTACTTGTATTGGATGCTTTTTATCCTTAGATATAATTGCAATTATTTAACAAGTAAAGTGGTCCCTTCCATCACAACGAATGTAACAACCGTCGAAATTCGATAATAAATTATAATTAACTTGACTTAAAAGTAAGCCCAATCAAGCCCAACAAGGCCCAATAAACACATCCATATAGATAAGCTCGTTTAAAACTACTGGTTGTTCTTAACAAACGATTATGTAATTATTGGAAAGGTAACACATGATATAGTTCTTAACGTTCGATGATCAGCTGGGATCGAAAACTTAATAATTAAAGTCTCAATGTTATATTATTATTATTATTATTCTTGTTGTTGTTGTTGTTGTTGTTCTTGTTGTTGTTGTTATTGTAATTATTAAAATCCAATTAAGGAGATTTATTAAAATGGTTAAACGGATAAACATACAGAATTAATTGTTTAAAATCGTTTATTCAATGGATTCATTCCCATTCGACGAACTAAATGTAATGAGATCGTTCGTATTATTCTTAACATGTTTTAGCCACAAAATAATCATTGGTAGTGATAACTTGACTCGAACGGATTATTACGCGAGTTATACGCGGTTTACACGCGATATGTACTCACCTAGGGGATTTCCTTACATCTGCAAAACCCTTGATATAAAAGGGTCTCATATTTCCCTCTCCTCATTTTATTCATCCCTCACACTCCAAAACTCATGCTTGCACCAAGCTTTTGTTTTACGTTCTTTGTAAATGAATTTTTTAAACGAGTACTTTATTACTGTTTTACCTGACATTGATTTACTTGTATTGTATGCTTTTTATCCTTAGATATAGTTGCTATTATTTAAAAAACAGAGTGGTACCTTCCATCACAACGAGTGTAACAATCGTTATTATTATTATTATTAATAAAATCCAATTAAGGAGATTTCTTAAAACGGTTAAACGGTTAAACTTACAGAATTAGTTATTTAAAATCGTTTATTCGCCGGATTCTTTCTCGTTCGACGAACTAAATGTTATGAGATGGTTCGTATTATTAGTAACATGTTTCAGCCACAAAATAATCATTGTTAGTGATAACATGACTCGAACAAGTTATTACACGAGTTATCCACGGTTTATACGTGATGTGTACTAACTTAGGGGATTACCTTACATATCCAAAACCATGGATATAAAAGGGTCTCATATTTCACTCCTCTCATTCTATTCATCCCTCACACTCCAAAACCCATGTTTGCACCAAACTTTGTTTTACCTTCTTTGTTAATCATTTTTTTAAACCAGTACTTTATTATTGTTTCACCTGACATTGATTTACTTGTATTGGATGCTTTTTATCCTTAGATATAGTTGCTATTATTTAACAAGCAGAGTGGTCCCTTCCATCACAACGAGTGTAACAACCGTCGAAATACGATAATAAATTATAACTTACTAGGTTCATAGGTAAGCCCAATCAAGCCCAAAAAGCCCAATAAACTCATCCATGTAGATAAGTTTGTTTAAAACTAACATAAAGAATTAATTATATAAAATCGTTTATTCGCCGAATTCATTCTCGTTCGACGAACTAAATGTTATGAGATCGTTCGTATTATTCGTAACATGTTTGAGCCACAATATAATCATTAGTAGTGATAACGTGACTCGAACGGGTTATTACGTGGTTTAAACGTTATTAGTACTCACCTAGGGGATTTCCTTCCATCACCAAAACCCTAGCTATAAAAGGGTCTTATATTTCCCTCTCCTCATTTTATTCATCCCTCACACTTCAAAACCCATGCTTACACCAAGCTTTTGTTTTACCTACTTTGTCAATCAATTTTTTTAATCGGTACTTTATTACTGTTTCACGTGACATTGATTTACTTGTATTGGATGCTTTTTATTCTTAGATATAGTTGTTGTTATTTAACAAGCAAAGTGGTCCCTTCCATTACAACGAGTGTAACAATCGCCGAAATTCGATAATAAATTATAAGTAACTAGACTTACAGGTAAGCCCAATCAAGCCCAACAAGTTCCAATAAACTCATTCATATAGATAAGCACCTTTAAAACTACACACTGTTCTTAACGAACGATTATGTAATTATTGCGAAAGGAAATAGATGATTTAGTTGTTAAGGTTCGATGATAGGCTAGGATCGAAAACTTAATAATTTACTTCTCAACTTTATATAATATTATTATTAAAATCCAATTAAGGAGATTTCTTAAAACGGTTAAACGGTTAAACAAACTGAATTAATTATCTAAAATCGCTTATTCACCAGATTCATTCTCGTTCGACGAACTAAATGATATGAGAACGTTCGTATTATTCGTAAGATTTTTGAGCCACAATATAATCATTAGTAGTGATAACGTGACTCGAACGGGTTATTACGCGGTTTAAATGTTATATGTATAGACCTAGGGGGTTTCCTTCCATCACCAAAACCCTAGCTATAAAAGGGTCTCATAATTCCCTCTCCTCATTCTATTCATCCCTCACACTTCAAAACTCATGCTTGCACCAAGCTTTTGTTTTACCTACTTTGTCAATCAATTTTTTTAATCGGTACTTTATTACTGTTTCACGTGACATTGATTTACTTGCATTGGATGCTTTTTATTCTTAGATATAGTTGTTGTTATTTAACAAGCAGAGTGGTCTCTTCCATTACAATGAGTGTAACAACCGTCGAAATTCGATAATAAATTATAAGTAACTAGACTTAAGGTAAGTCCAATCAAGCCCAACAAGTTCCAATAAACTCATTCATATAGATAAGCACCTTTAAAACTACACACTGTTCTTAACGAACGATTATGTAATTATTGCGAAAGGAAATATATGATTTAGTTGTTAAGGTTCGATGATCGGCTAGGATCGAAAACTTAATAATTTACTTCTCAACTTTATATAATATTATTATTAAAATCAAATTAAGGAGATTTCTTTAAACGGTCAAACAAACTGAATTGATTATCTAAAATCGCTTATTCACCGGATTCATTCTCGTTCGACGAACTAAATGATATGAGAACGTCCGTATTATTCGTAAGATGTTTGAGCCACAATATAATCATTAGTAGTGATAACGTGACTCGAACGGGTTATTATGCGGTTTAAACGTGATATGTACTAACCTAGGGGATTTCCTTCCATCACCAAAACCCTAGCTATAAAAGGGTCTCATATTTCCCTCTCCTCATTCTATTCATCCCTCACACTTCAAAACTCATGCTTGCACCAAGCTTTTGTTTTACCTACTTTGTGAATCAATTCTTTTAATCGGTACTTTATTACTGTTTCACCTGACATTGATTTACTTGTATTGGATGCTTTTTATCCTTAGATATAGTTGTTGTAATTTAACAACCAGAGTGGTTCCTTCCATAACAACGAGTGTAACAACCGTCGAAATACGATACTAAATTATAACTAACTAGGTTCAGAGGGTAAGCCCAATCAAGCCCAAAAAGCCCATTAAACTCATCCATATAGATAAGTTCGTTTAAAACTAACATACAGAATTAATTACATAAAATCGTTTATCCGCCGGATTCGTTCTCGTTCGACGAACTAAATGTTATGAGATCGTTCATATTATTCGTATTATTGCGAAAGGAAACATATGATCTGGTTGTTAACATTCGATGATCGGCTAGGATCGGAAACTAAATAATTAACTTCTCGACGTTATATATTAATATTATCGTTATTATTATTATTATTATTATTATTATTATTATTATTATTAATATTATTATTAAAATCCAATTAAGGAGATTTCTTAAAACGGTTAAACATTTAAACTTACAGAATTAATTATTTAAAATCGTTTATTTACCGGATTTTTTCTCGTTCGACGAACTAAATGTTATGAGATCGTTCGTATTATTCGTAACATGTTTCAGCCACATTATAATCATTAGTAGTGATAACTTGACTCGAACGGGTTATTACGCGGTTTAAACGTTTTATGTACTCACCTAGGGGATTTCCTTCCATCACCAAAACCCTAGCCATAAAAGTGACTCATATTTCCCTCTTCTCATTCTATTCATCCCTCACACTCCAAAACGCATGCTTGCACCAAGCTTTGTTTTATCTTCTTTGTCAATGAATTTTTTAAACCCGTACTTTATTACTGTTTCACCTGACATTGATTAACTTGTATTGAATGCTTTTTATCCTTAGATATAGTTTCTATTATTTAACAAGCAGAGTGGTCCCTTCCATCACAACGAGTGTAACAACCTCAAAGTTTGATAATAAATTTTAACTAACAAGGTTCACAGGTAAGCCCAAAAAGCCCAATAAACTCATCCATATAGATAAGTTCGGTTAAAATTAACATACAGAATTAACTATATAAAATCGTTTATCCGCCGGATTCATTCTTGTTCGACGAACTAAATGTTATGAGATCTTTCGTATTATTCGTAACATGTTTCAGCCTCAATATAATCATTAGTAGTGATAACGTGACTCGAACGGATTATTACACTGTTTAAATGTTATATGTACTGAACTTGGGGATTTCCATCCATCACCAAAACCCTAACTATAAAAGGGTCTCATATTTCCCTCTTCTCATTCTATTCATCCCTCACACTCCAAAACCCATGCTTGAACCAAGCTTTTGTTTTACCTACTTTGTCAATCAATTTTTTTAAATCGTTACTTTATTACTATTTCACGTGACATTGATTTACTTGTATTGGATGCTTTTTATTTTTAAATATAGTTGATGTTATTTAACAAGCAGAGTGGTCCCTTCCATCACAATGAGTGTAACAACCGTCGAAATTCGATAATAAATTATAAGTAACTAGACTTACAGGTAAGCCCAATCAAGCCCAACAAGGTCCAATAAACTCATCCATATAGATAAGCTTCTTTAAAACTACACACTGTTCTTAACGAATGATTAGGTAATTATTGCGAAAGGAAACAGATGATTTAGTTGTTAACGTTCGATGATCGGCTAGGATCGAAAATTTAATAATTTACTTCTCAACTTTATATAATACTATTATTAAAATCCAATTAAGGAGATTTCTTAAAACGGTTAGACAAACTGAATTAATTATCTAAAATCGCTTTTTCACCGGATTCATTCTCGTCCAACGAACTAAATGATATGAGAACGTTCATATTATTCGTATGATGTTTCAGCCACAAAATAATCATTGGTTGTGACAACGTGGCTCGAACGGGCTATTACCCGAATTATAAGCGGTTTATATGCGATATGTACTCACCTAGGAGATTTCTGTGACAATCTGACTTTTTACACTAACCTAGTTAACGAGAGTTGGTGATATCACAGGCCCAATAGTGATAATGTAGGCCCAACAAGGCCAATGAAGGCCCAATAAAGACAATGAAAGTCCAATAAGATCAATTAAGGCCCAACAAGACAAGTTAGGCCCAAAGGAAACCAAGGAAGGCCCAACAAGGCCAAGGTAGGCCAGGAAGGCCCATTAAGGCCCAATGAAGCCCAGTAAGGCCCAATGAGGCCTAAGGTAGGCCCAATGGTATATTGTAAGGCCCAAGTGGTTAGAAGTAGGCCCAATTAGGATTTTTAGGCCAATTGAATTAATTGAGCCCAATAGTATTTAAATTGAACCAATTAGTGACAATTGGGATTTTTGGTGCAACTTTGTAAACCGAAATGTTCGGTAATCAAACAAAATCAGATTAAAGGGATTAGAATTAAGTTAAATAATGTCTAGAATACCTAAATTATGAGATTTCTACTTGTAAAAGAATAGAAGTGTAAATTTTGACTTTTATGAGTCAAAATTCGGAATTAGTGACAATTGGATTCTAATTGGACATTAAAATCAAGTAATAACTGAAATTTATCAGTTATAATCATCGACTTAATGATCAGTAACCATTATCAGACGTTATGATCACAGTTATTGTCGAATTAATCACAATGTTAACTCAAAAGTCGAAACCGTTTGGGTATCATTATCAAATTCGCATCATTGGGTCATAATTCAAGAAATCGAAACTTCAGAACTTTAAATCGGCATAGTTAGAAGCTTTCCCATACATCAATTCGAAACAAGAAGACACGGAAGAAGGAAATTGATCGTGGGTCGGCCGAACATCATCACACAAATCGAACTACATCAATTGGGGATCAAATCAAGTAAGAAATCATTCCTACACCTTCTAATTATACCGAATAAGAATACCCATAACACAAACTCATTGAAAAATCTCGAATTGATAGTGTTTGAGATTCTAGGGTTCTTAGAGAAACCGAATTGGGGATTTCAACCCAAACGAGTTTGATATTCAAATTAAATTATATGGGTAGTTTCATAAGATGCCGAATAAAGAATACCATCTATCAATTTCGTGATTTAACAACGAATGGTGTGGATTCAATAACTAGGGTTCATGTAGAAGACGGATTTGGGGGTTTCCATGAAAAAGAGCTCTATAATCAAATTGAAATACTTAGGAACACTCAGAAGGTTTCGACTAAGCTAATATTTATGAGTATTTCAGATATAAACATCGAATTTATTGAATTCTAGTTTTAGGGTTCATAGGTATAACTATTTTGGGGGTTTCTGATCTAATTGGATTGATAATCGAATTAAACCTAATAGGAAGTGTCAGAATGTTGCGATTAAACTAAAGCCTAAGTTAATTTGATTTTATAATAGTGAATTATAAGATCTTGTGTTGAATGTGAGTTCGGTTCAAAAACCGAACCTAGTTGGGATCAATTAGAACATTTTGATTAAGTTTGGATCAAATTAGAACCATCATTAGGAATGTATAAGGATCTGGAATCATACACCTATGGTTTTAGATTGAATCGGAATCGAATTCATGATCTATTGGAGTACACATGCTTCGGCTATAATATGGAATGGGAATTTAACTGGAATAGGACTTAAAAGAATTAATTCCTGATGATTTTCGCGATACCCTAGCGGGCTTGACTGGTAAGGAGCGTGTGATTTGAACGGGGGGTCGCGGGTTCGAATCCGGGCAACACCATTTTTGAGTTTTTAAATCAATTTTAGTATTTTTAGCATAACTTTCTCATACGAACTCCGATTAAGTCCGTTCAAGTTGCGTTGGAACCGTAACGAGAATGCGAACGTGTTGAAATGATAAAATTCATATTTTAGTCCGAACACGAAATCGCGTATAATTACGTTTAATTAAATAAAATCAAATGTGACTTTATTTAAATGATTTCAAAAGCACGCGTACTTCCGTATGCCTAATTCTCACACTTTAACACACGTATGTTGATACGTATGTGATTTCAAGCACAAAACGACATTCCGAATAACTGTAGGTTATTGTTTAAATCACAGATTCTTCGTAGAGGATTTCTACGCAAGTTCACACGTGTTTGATCATTCTACTATTATCAAAGGTGCGTACACGGCCCCTTTCTTATTTTAAACTGTTTTGGGGGAGAAAACATGTGCAACAAACTATTTTAGATACATATCACTTGCATGAGTTATCTGTTTACATTATGTGACAACATATCAACTTGAAAGTCCTTACACACCTCGAACCGTTTAGTTTGCTGTAATGCAAAGCGTGGTAGTTGGAAATAGATCTATTAGGTTTGACAAACCTCACCTGGTAGATGGGATCTACGCAGGTGTTTGACTGACCAAACACACATTTACTATTGTTGTGATAGACAATAGTGGCAAGGCGAAAACATGCTATAGCATGGCAACTAGTCAGCTTCGGTGTCGAACACGTATGTAAATAGTTATATGACTAGCTATCATGACTGTGCAATTGTGATTATGTTATCTACAACTTGTTATTCAAACTGATGTTTTGAACACTATGATTACTTAAAACCTGTGTTATGCACCAACCTTTGTGTTGACTTGATTTGCATGTTTTCTCAGGACGCTAAGGCGCGCGTAACAGCTGGCATGGACTAGGAAGATAGAGTCTCATGCATTTCTTTTACTTTGATTATTTAAATCTGAATATTTAAGTACTTTGAATTGTAATGTTTGATTTACAACTGTTTATGGTTTTTAAACGCTTCCGCACTTTTTGTAAACTCTGGTTATTATGTTTGTTTTAAAGACCAACGTATGTTTTTTTTTGAAATTCATATAGAGGTCTTCGCTATGTCTAATGATCTGAGATCCTGGTTTGTCATGCTCCCAAACGGTATGATTCCGTTAGTTGAAATTGGGGGTGTGACAGATTGGTATCAGAGACATAGGTTATAGCGAACTAGGTTTGCATTTGTAGGCCTAGACTATGACTGTTAGACATTAGACACGCATGTTTACACATACTGCTTAGAAATTACATATGACATTATGTAATTGATTTGCTTACGTATTCCATGGCACTGCACTTACATATGATATTATGTAACAGGCATGGCTTCATCATCAGTTCCTTATGTTATCATTGATGATTCCGAGGACGAGGAGCCGATGGTTCCGGCACCACCATCATCACCACCACCACCCATTCCATCACCTCCACCATATGAGATGGAGGACTCCGATCCAGAGGAGGATCCGGAGGAAGACCCGGAGGAGGATCCGGAGGAGGATCCAGACGAGGATCCTGATGAGGATCCAGAGGAGGATCCAGACGAGGATCCAGTTGAGGACCCGGATGAGGATCCGGAGGAGGCACCATGGGTGAATACCCAGGGACTCTATGCTGCAGGACCATCTACACATCCACCACCTGTACTTGATGCTCCTGAGCCTAAGAGGCGAAGGACAGACGCGGAGGAGATCGCCAAGTTGCGCGAGGATCTGGATACGGCAGAAGACAAGCTCATACAGAGATCTCAGGAGTTATGGGATGCCATTGAGAGGCAGGATGAACTTGCCCATCTAGTTCATGATATGCGGGATGAGATGGTGAACATGATTGGTCGTCTAGAGGAGTCAGAGAACCGAGCCGAGATCTTGGAGGGCAGGATTGAAGCTTTAGAGGACTTAGTAGTAGTTGAGAATGAGGAACAGGATGAGGATGAGGAGGAGGAACCAGCACCAGTTGCTGAGTCCGATCCTGAATCCACCGTCGAGGACGACTGATTATTTTCTTTTATTTTCTGTTTTGTTTAAACTTATTAGGAACGGGTTGTGTTCCTACCTTAGTAAATTGAAATTTTGTATTTCATTTCAAAAGTATTGTATTCAAAGAAAGTTTCTATTTATGGAAGAATTATTGTTTGTTTTCAACAACTGTGTTGATTATATTACATGTTGTGTTTGTTGTTTTACTTACACATGTTACATTGGATTTTGACTTCGTGCTAACACTTCTTATAAATAGGAAACTAATGGCTGAGGGAAACGTACATATGACTGTTGCTGAGCTCAACGAGCTAATTAACAACAGAGTCGCAGAGGCTATTGCACAGTATGCTCAGACACACAACACGGGACCACAGGGTCCAGCTGGGGGATTGGTTAACCCACAAGTTTGCACATTCAAGATGTTCTTGGACTGCAAACCTCACAACTTCAAAGGGTCGGAGGGGGCTATAGGACTTCTCCGATGGATTGAAAAAGCCGAGTCTGTGTTCGAAATGTGCAACTGCCCGGATGACAGTAAAGTGAAATTTGCTACTGGAACGTTGGAGGGTCCAGCACTGACTTGGTGGAACTCCAATGTTCAGACTCTGGGATTGGGAGAAGTAAATGCGTTGACCTGGAACAACTTCAAAACTTTGCTACAAGAGGAGTATTGTCCTCGTAGTGAAATGCAGAAGTTGGAAGAAGAGTATTGGCACCTCAAGATGGAGGGGTCAAATATTGAGGAATACACGACCAGATCGCATGAACTGGCCAGACTGCTACCACACATGGCTACTCCAGCCAGTAAGTGGATCGAAAGGTACATTGGGGGACTAGTGCCTCAGATTCAAGGGTTGGTGACTTCAGCAAATCCCACCACTATCCAACAAGCTGTTCGTCTAGCACATCAGCTTACTGACCAGGCAGTGTTACAGGGGACTCTGCCTAAGCGAACATCTGCTACCAAGGTAGGAGATCACAAGAGAAAGTGGGATAACAATTTCAAGGGTAACAACCAACAGCAGAACAGGAAGCAGGACTCAAACAAGTCCTATCATAATTCCAACAGTGGCCAACAATCATCATCATCGGGGGGATATATTGGTAAGCACCCCAAGTGCAACAGGTGTGGTTACCATCATGCGGGTAACCAGTGTGACAGAGCTAAGTGCCAGAGGTGTGGCAAGATTGGGCACGCGGCTAAGGATTGTCGCGGAGAGCTGCAGAACAACAATAACAACCATAATAACATCAAAACAACGCGCAGAAAGGTTGTTTTGAGTGCGGCAAGATGGGCCATTTCAAGAAAGATTGCCCACAACTTAAGAAAGGCGGGGACAACAATGGTAATGGTAATGGAGGTGGCAACGGTAATGGAAATGGCACCAACAATAACAACAACAATAACAACAACAACAACGGTGCTAGAGGCAGGGCGTTTGTGATCGGAGGACGTCAAGCGCGGGAGGATCCCAACATTGTTACGGGTACGTTCCTCTTAAATAATCACTATGCCTCTATGTTATTTGACACTGGTGCCGACCGGAGTTTTGTATCTAGTTCACTTGCTAAGTCACTAGATGTTAGTCCCACTGCCTTAGATAGTCCCTATACTGTGGAGTTAGCTGATGGTAAGTTGATTGTAGTAGAAAACATTTATAAGGGATGTATCCTTGATTTGATGGGTCAGACATTAGAGATTGATTTGATGCCTATTGCCTTAGGCAGTTTTGATGTAGTCATTGGCATGGACTGGTTGTCCAAAAACCAGGCTGAAATAGTATGCCATGAAAAGATTGTTCGTATACCTCTTCCGCAGGGAGAGACACTATATGTACAAGGTGAAAAGATCAGTACGCCACTGCGTCTCATATCTTGTATGAAAGCACACAAATGTCTGCGTAAGGGTCATACGGCAGTTATAGCACTTATAACTGAAAAGCCGGTAGCTGAGAAGAAACTTGAAGATATACCTATAGTTTGTGAGTTTCCGGAGGTATTTCCAGAAGACTTGCCGGGATTACCGCCTGTGAGACAGGTGGAATTCCGAATCGATCTTACACCAGACGCAGCACCGATAGCTAGGGCGCCTTATCGACTTGCACCGTCAGAGATGCAAGAGTTATCCACACAATTGCAAGAGTTGTTGGATAAAGGTTTTATACGACCTAGTTTTTCACCATGGGGAGCTCCAGTATTGTTTGTAAAGAAGAAGGACGGAACTTTTCGTATGTGTATCGATTACCGGGAATTGAACAAGGTTACTATCAAGAACCGGTATCCGTTACCTAGGATTGACGATCTGTTCGATCAGTTGCAAGGTTCGAGTTACTACTCGAAGATTGATCTCAGGTCGGGTTATCATCAACTAAGAGTCCAGGAGGAGGATATTCCGAAGACAGCATTCAGAACACGATATGGCCATTATGAGTTCTTGGTCATGCCATTTGGGTTAACAAACGCTCCAGCTGTATTCATGGATCTCATGAATCGTGTTTGTAAACCTTACCTGGATAAGTTTGTCATTGTTTTCATCGATGACATTCTCATCTATTCAAAGTCTGAGGAGGAACATGCTGAACATCTTCGATTACTACTAGAGCTGTTGAAACAGGAACAACTGTACGCTAAGTTCTCGAAATGTGATTTCTGGATGCGAGAAGTACAGTTCTTGGGGCATATAGTTAATGAAAAGGGTATACATGTTGATCCAGCGAAGATTGAAGCGATTAAGAATTGGGAAGCGCCAAAGACCCCTACCGAGGTACGACAATTCCTTGGTTTGGCGGGTTATTATCGACGATTCATTGAGGGTTTCTCAAAGATCGCTCAACCACTTACAGCTCTGACGCACAAGGGAACAAAGTATAACTGGACGGATAAACAAGAAGCTGCATTCCAGTTATTGAAACAGAAGCTCTGCAGTGCACCAATTCTATCTTTACCGGAAGGAACGGAAGACTTTGCGGTGTATTGTGACGCATCTGGACAGGGTTTGGGATGTGTGTTGATGCAACGGGATAAAGTGATCGCTTATGCTTCCAGACAACTACGAACACATGAAAAGAATTACACTACTCATGACTTGGAGTTAGGAGCAGTGGTTTTTGCTTTGAAGATTTGGAGGCATTACTTGTATGGAACTAAGTGCACTATTTACACTGATCATAAGAGTTTGCAGCATATCTTTGATCAGAAGGAGCTTAATATGAGGCAACGACGATGGGTTGAGTTGTTGAACGATTATGAGTGTGCGATTAAGTATCACCCGGGAAAGGCTAATGTCGTAGCCGATGCTTTGAGCAGAAAAGATACAACGGGAACAAGACGGGTTCGTGCACTTATGATGACAATACACACTGACTTACCTGACAAGGTACATAGTGCTCAGATTGAGGCTTTGAAAACGGAAAACTTAGTACCGGAATCTTTACGAGGAATGGAAGAACAATTGAGTGTTAAACCTGATGGAATTCGTTATTTCATTGATCGAATGTGGATACCTTTGTATGGAGGTTTAAGGGAACTTGTGATGGACGAAGCACACAAGTCCAGATATTCAGTCCATCCGGGATCAGACAAGATGTACCACGACTTGAAGGCACTGTATTGGTGGCCTCACATGAAAGCTGATATTGCTAAGTACGTTAGCAAATGTTTGACTTGTTCGAAAGTCAAAGTCGAATATCAGAAACCATCTGGTTTATTGCAACAACCAGAGATACCGATGTGGAAATGGGAACAGATTTCGATGGATTTCATTACTAAGTTACCCCGTACACCTACTGGTTGTGATACGATATGGGTAATTGTCGATCGATTAACGAAATCTGCACATTTCTTAGCAATCAAGGAAACTGATAAGATGGAGAAACTGACTCGCATTTACATCAAGGAAATAGTAGCACGGCATGGCGTGCCAATCTCTATCATATCAGATCGGGATGCCCGGTTTACTTCTAATTTTTGGAAATCTCTCCATAAGTCATTGGGGACTCGCTTGGATATGAGTACCGCTTATCATCCACAGACCGATGGTCAAAGTGAACGAACGATTCAAACGCTCGAGGATATGTTACGAGCTTGTGTAATTGACTTTGGTGATAGCTGGGAGAATCATTTACCATTGGTGGAATTCTCTTACAATAATAGTTATCATACAAGTATTCAAGCAGCACCGTTTGAAGCTTTGTATGGTCGCAAATGTCGTTCACCAGTTTGCTGGGCTGAAATTGGTGACAGTCAGATAACAGGTCCTGAACTGGTGCACGAAACAACAGAGAAGATAGTTCAAATCCGGAACCGTATGGCAGCGGCTCGGGATCGACAGAAGAGTTATGCAGACAAACGTCGCAAGCCGTTGGAATTTCAAGTAGGAGACCGAGTTCTTCTAAAGGTATCACCTTGGAAAGGTGTGATACGATTTGGCAAGCGTGGGAAGCTTAGTCCACGTTACGTAGGACCTTTTGAGATCCTGAAAAGGATTGGTCCGGTTGCGTACCAACTCAAACTACCGGATGAACTCAGTGGAGTTCATGATGTCTTTCATGTATCGAACTTAAAGAAATGTCTTTCTGATGAGACATTGATTGTACCATTGGAAGAAATACAAGTAGATGAACAACTGCGATTCATTGAAGAACCAGCAGAAATCATGGACCGAGAGGTCAAACAACTGAAGCAAAGCAAGATTCCAATAGTCAAAGTCCGATGGAATTCAAGACGGGGTCCTGAATTCACATGGGAACGGGAAGATCAAATGATGAAGAAATATCCTCATCTATTCAAGACGGTTACTGCTAACACTGAGAGCGCACGTTAAATTTCGGGACGAAATTTCCTTCAACAAGGGGATGACGTGATGCTTTCACACATCATCAACACTGCAAATTTCAAACTGTAAGCACAAACGTTTTATTTATTCAATTGATTTTGTTACAGATATTTGTGCTACATTACATTTTATATGTTTTATGTGCTACATTTCATATGTTACATGTTATGGTAGTACATACACGATTGGTTACATACATTTTACTATGTGCGGGGTTGCATAGTACATTGGTTACATACACTTTGCTATGTGCAGGGTTGCATAGTACAAACAGTTTCAGACACTCACTATGTGTGAGTACATTGGTTACATACACTTTGCTATGTGCGGGGTTGCATAGTACAAACAGTTTCAGACACTCACTATGTGTGAGGTTACACAACACAGTATGATCAAACACAAACAGTCACAGTTAGGTGAACTAACTAGTGTACACGCAAAACAGTTACATTGAAAGATCACAATTGAGTTGTGATGTTGCAAGCATTAGACTTTGTGTGTAAGTACACACAAGCACACAGAATGATCAAACCACACTAACACGTACGATTTAAACTCGTAAGTAGTTTCCTAACTACTCTTAACACTTGCTAATTTTCGGGACGAAAATTCCTTCAACAAGGGGATGATGTGACAATCTGACTTTTTACACTAACCTAGTTAACGAGAGTTGGTGATATCACAGGCCCAATAGTGATAATGTAGGCCCAACAAGGCCAATGAAGGCCCAATAAAGACAATGAAAGTCCAATAAGATCAATTAAGGCCCAACAAGACAAGTTAGGCCCAAAGGAAACCAAGGAAGGCCCAACAAGGCCAAGGTAGGCCAGGAAGGCCCATTAAGGCCCAATGAAGCCCAGTAAGGCCCAATGAGGCCTAAGGTAGGCCCAATGGTATATTGTAAGGCCCAAGTGGTTAGAAGTAGGCCCAATTAGGATTTTTAGGCCAATTGAATTAATTGAGCCCAATAGTATTTAAATTGAACCAATTAGTGACAATTGGGATTTTTGGTGCAACTTTGTAAACCGAAATGTTCGGTAATCAAACAAAATCAGATTAAAGGGATTAGAATTAAGTTAAATAATGTCTAGAATACCTAAATTATGAGATTTCTACTTGTAAAAGAATAGAAGTGTAAATTTTGACTTTTATGAGTCAAAATTCGGAATTAGTGACAATTGGATTCTAATTGGACATTAAAATCAAGTAATAACTGAAATTTATCAGTTATAATCATCGACTTAATGATCAGTAACCATTATCAGACGTTATGATCACAGTTATTGTCGAATTAATCACAATGTTAACTCAAAAGTCGAAACCGTTTGGGTATCATTATCAAATTCGCATCATTGGGTCATAATTCAAGAAATCGAAACTTCAGAACTTTAAATCGGCATAGTTAGAAGCTTTCCCATACATCAATTCGAAACAAGAAGACACGGAAGAAGGAAATTGATCGTGGGTCGGCCGAACATCATCACACAAATCGAACTACATCAATTGGGGATCAAATCAAGTAAGAAATCATTCCTACACCTTCTAATTATACCGAATAAGAATACCCATAACACAAACTCATTGAAAAATCTCGAATTGATAGTGTTTGAGATTCTAGGGTTCTTAGAGAAACCGAATTGGGGATTTCAACCCAAACGAGTTTGATATTCAAATTAAATTATATGGGTAGTTTCATAAGATGCCGAATAAAGAATACCATCTATCAATTTCGTGATTTAACAACGAATGGTGTGGATTCAATAACTAGGGTTCATGTAGAAGACGGATTTGGGGGTTTCCATGAAAAAGAGCTCTATAATCAAATTGAAATACTTAGGAACACTCAGAAGGTTTCGACTAAGCTAATATTTATGAGTATTTCAGATATAAACATCGAATTTATTGAATTCTAGTTTTAGGGTTCATAGGTATAACTATTTTGGGGGTTTCTGATCTAATTGGATTGATAATCGAATTAAACCTAATAGGAAGTGTCAGAATGTTGCGATTAAACTAAAGCCTAAGTTAATTTGATTTTATAATAGTGAATTATAAGATCTTGTGTTGAATGTGAGTTCGGTTCAAAACCGAACCTAGTTGGGATCAATTAGAACATTTTGATTAAGTTTGGATCAAATTAGAACCATCATTAGGAATGTATAAGGATCTGGAATCATACACCTATGGTTTTAGATTGAATCGGAATCGAATTCATGATCTATTGGAGTACACATGCTTCGGCTATAATATGGAATGGGAATTTAACTGGAATAGGACTTAAAAGAATTAATTCCTGATGATTTTCGCGATACCCTAGCGGGCTTGACTGGTAAGGAGCGTGTGATTTGAACGGGGGGTCGCGGGTTCGAATCCGGGCAACACCATTTTTGAGTTTTTAAATCAATTTTAGTATTTTTAGCATAACTTTCTCATACGAACTCCGATTAAGTCCGTTCAAGTTGCGTTGGAACCGTAACGAGAATGCGAACGTGTTGAAATGATAAAATTCATATTTTAGTCCGAACACGAAATCGCGTATAATTACGTTTAATTAAATAAAATCAAATGTGATTTTATTTAAATGATTTCAAAAGCACGCGTACTTCCGTATGCCTAATTCTCACACTTTAACACACGTATGTTGATACGTATGTGATTTCAAGCACAAAACGACATTCCGAATAACTGTAGGTTATTGTTTAAATCACAGATTCTTCGTAGAGGATTTCTACGCAAGTTCACACGTGTTTGATCATTCTACTATTATCAAAGGTGCGTACACGGCCCCTTTCTTATTTTAAACTGTTTTGGGGGAGAAAACATGTGCAACAAACTATTTTAGATACATATCACTTGCATGAGTTATCTGTTTACATTATGTGACAACATATCAACTTGAAAGTCCTTACACACCTCGAACCGTTTAGTTTGCTGTAATGCAAAGCGTGGTAGTTGGAAATAGATCTATTAGGTTTGACAAACCTCACCTGGTAGATGGGATCTACGCAGGTGTTTGACTGACCAAACACACATTTACTATTGTTGTGATAGACAATAGTGGCAAGGCGAAAACATGCTATAGCATGGCAACTAGTCAGCTTCGGTGTCGAACACGTATGTAAATAGTTATATGACTAGCTATCATGACTGTGCAATTGTGATTATGTTATCTACAACTTGTTATTCAAACTGATGTTTTGAACACTATGATTACTTAAAACCTGTGTTATGCACCAACCTTTGTGTTGACTTGATTTGCATGTTTTCTCAGGACGCTAAGGCGCGCGTAACAGCTGGCATGGACTAGGAAGATAGAGTCTCATGCATTTCTTTTACTTTGATTATTTAAATCTGAATATTTAAGTACTTTGAATTGTAATGTTTGATTTACAACTGTTTATGGTTTTTAAACGCTTCCGCACTTTTTGTAAACTCTGGTTATTATGTTTGTTTTAAAGACCAACGTATGTTTTTTTTTTTAAATTCATATAGAGGTCTTCGCTATGTCTAATGATCTGAGATCCTGGTTTGTCATGCTCCCAAACGGTATGATTCCGTTAGTTGAAATTGGGGGTGTGACAATTTCCTTCCATCTCGAAAACCCTAGCTATGAAAGAGTCTCATATTTCCCTCCCCTCATTCTATTCGTCCCTCGCACTCCAAAACCCTTGCTTGCATCAAGCTTTTGTTTTACCTACTTTGTCGATCAATATTTTAAACCGGTACTTTATTACTGTTTCGCATGACATTGATTTACTTGTATTGGATGCTTTTATCCTTAGATTTAGTTGCTATTATTTAACAAGCAGAGTGGTCCCTTCCGTTACAACGAGTGTAACAACCGTAGAAATTCGATAATAAATTATAAGTAACTGGGTTTACAGGTAAGCCCGATCAAGCCCAAAGAAGCTCAATAAACTTGATGAACGTGTAAATAGTTGTGTGAATTGAGGTGTAACTCTGTGATGTTATCGATTTTTGGTCCGAAAATGTTTACTTTGAGTATGTTTTTGAATTTCAGGTGTCAAGTGTTTAAAGGCATGTTCGGGAGCTTATTGGAGGATTGGAAGAGAAGCCGCGCGAGAAAAATGGTGAAAACATGAAGTTCGGCGAGTCTAAACTTCACGGAGGCATATCTCAGGCTAGGAGATGAGTTACGGGGCCCATAATATATGAAAATTGAGTTTCTCGACGAGACGAAGCCATCGGTGAGTTCATCTTGGGCATGTGGTACGGCGAACGCAGTGTATCATACGGCCAGCGTATCATACGCCCAAATTTCAGCGTTGACAGAAGATTCTGGGCGTAGTGTAAGATTCTGGGCGTATGATACGCCCAAACCCGGCGTATCATACGGCGACGGCCGAAAAACTCAGATTTTTACCTAATCTTTCCCATATTTAAGGCCTAATCTTAGGGTTTCGTTTCTAAAACTTTTTGGGACGATTTCTGGGCGAAAAAGAGGCGTTTTTGGGCATTCCAACTCATCCAAATCAATCCAAGATCATCCGGATTCGTAGAAGCAAAGATCAAATCATGCCTATGATCAACGATTGTGAAGATTTAAGTTTGAGGATGTCCGACTAGTTCGATTGTGATCATCTCTGGGTGGAGAATTAGGTTTGATAATTAGTTTTGTTCTCTGATTTGTTGAATATTGGTATTGAATTCGTTCTTCATAGATTTATGGATTCAATAGTGTTTGATTGTTAAACGATTACGATTTTTGATTGATTTTGCAATTCCAAGTTCAAGTTTATTGCTTTCTTTTCATTCATTGTATAATTGAATGGGTAATTAACGAAATTGGGTTTTAAAGTCTTTTAGAAATCATTGTTTTGTAGAACTGGTAATCAATCGAGTCAACAACATCGGTCTAGTTATCGGTTGTTAACAAGATCATTGCTTTGTTCTCAAAATCATACATGTTTATCAATTAAAGCATGAATCATGTCTATGTGATTCCTAATTGACAAATTAATGAAAACCTAATTGTCTTCCTAATTCGAAACCAGGAGTGATCACCTTTTCCATATTGCTTACAACTCTTTTGTTTTAATTCGTTTGTTTTCAATTCAAGTTAATTGTTTCTAATTCTAAACCCTAAATTCAACATTTTCAAGTTTACTTTTCAATTGCAAGTAGTTAATTAGTTTGTGTTGAAAGTAATTTCCACTTGACTTCTCGTGGATCGATACCCGACTTCCCTAACTAAATTGGGTTGTAGGACTTAAGTGAAAACTCTTATTTTTGGTTGGTACTTCGACACCGATCAAATTTTGGCGCCGTTGCCGGGGAGGTCGTGCGCAAATTACTTTCAATTCATTTTGTTTATTTTGTTTATTTGTCAGATTTACACGGGTTGTGTTAGTGTGCAGGTAAACTCAGGTTTGCATGCATACTAGGTATTCTGGGAGATCTTCACCTCTAAATTTCGATCCAGAAATTGAACGCACCGCTCGTAGGAATCGAGTACTCCATCGAACAGAGCTTGCATCTCCAAGCATTCAACAACAACTGACAATGGAGTTTCCACCTGAACCACCAAGGTTTGAGGATTTTGAGAATCCGCAAGGTAACCCAAATCCTCCACCACCACCTGCTCAACCCCAATATCAACATGTACCGCCCCCTAACCATCCTCCTAATGATGACCACCATACCAACACCACTGAAGCAAGACATACTTTTGGAGGAGGAAGTCATCATGGAACAATAGGGAGTGATGAGAACAACATCCATAATTGGGATGATGGCTTGAACGGTGGTGACTACAACTTGCAAAACATAAATACTGCTTATGATGATCCTTACGGGTATCCACCACCACAACCACAAATGCAAAACCCTTATCCACAAAACCTGCAACCATTGAATCAAGGGGCTTATGGCTTTCATCATCAACAGCCACATTACGGTTACCCGCCACAACAAGGTTTCAATAGGCCACCAAGACTCATAATCAGAATTATGGGCCTGGAATCCCTATGCCTCCTCCAAACTTGGGAGTGCCATGAATTACAATCAAGGCATGGTTCATGCACAAGGTACAACAACTCACTTTAGACCTGCATTGACTACCAATTCCTCACCGGTAGTGCCACCTGTTAGGCAAGGGAGATCTTTGTGAAGTGAGACCAGCTATGTTGTCATCTTTGCCCACATTCCATGGAAGAGCCACTGAGGAACCTTATCAACACTTGCAAGAATTCGAGCAATTCTGTCAAGTCACGGGTGGCCAAGGATTTTCAGCGGATGAAGTCAAGTTAATCCTCTTCCCGTTTACTTTGAAAGATAAAGCTAAGGAATGGTTTTCTACATTGCCAGCATCAAGCATTTACACTTGGGAAGAAATGCAACAACAATTCCTAAGTGAGTTCTATACAATGAAAACAACCGAAGCTCGGGCTGCCATTAGGAATTTCAAACAGAAAGGAGGAGAATTGTTTCATGAAGCCTTCACCCGATTCAAAGACATGTTGAGGAAATGCCACATCATGGGATCAACATGTGGGAGTTATTGGTAGCGTTTTATGATGGGATGTCATCGGAGGATATAAGGGACATCAACTCCCAAAGCAATGGACTTTCTTGTACAACCATGTACAGGTGGATTGGGATATGCTGAGCGATGAGCGGATGAGCACCATTCAAAGAGATTAGAGCAATCTAACAAGAGGTCAAAACACGAAACTGTTAATGGTGCAGCCACACAATAAAACGAGGAGCAATTAGAGGTCGTAGCACAAAAGATGGCCAAACTTGCGGGATTGGGAAAGGACAACACCAAATCTGAAAATGTTTTTAATGTATGTGGTGGATGTGGAGAGATTGGACACAAGGCAAGTCAATGTTCATCTCAGTTTGTTCCAACAGGAGAAGTAAACCAAGTGTATGGAGACATGAACTCCAACACTTATCATCCGGGGTTGCGCAATCATCCAAACTTTAGGTATGGAAACACTTCCAATCAAATGAATCCCAATTTTCAAGCACCCAACAATCAAGGAAATCAACATCAGTTCAACCGCCAACAAGGGTACAATCAAGGGGGTTACCAAAGACAATACCAAGGGAATCAAAACCAAGGATTTCAAGGCAATTATAGGCAACCACTCCTCAACAAGCAAATCAACAAGGTGGACCCAACATCTAATTCAGAAACTTCAAAGCTAGATGACATATTTGAGATGTTGAAAGAGATGAAGAAAGAAAATGAGATGCGGGACAAGGCCTTCAATGCTTTAAAACAAGCAAGTCGGACAGATGTCAGAGGAGATGGCGAGAAGAAATCGTGGAACACTTCCAAGTGACACACAGGTGAATCCAGCACATCAAGGCTCAGGCTCAAAGAACCTTCATGTCAAATGCTGTAAGTACTCTTTCAACTAATGGTGTGAATGGAACTAATTTGAAAAAAGCAGGACCCATCTCGAGATGATGAGGTGGGAAATTTTTGAAAAAGTTAAAATTAATTTACCATTGCTTGATGATATAAAGAAAGTGTCTGCCCATGTTAAGTGTTTGAAACGGTGGTGCACTAAAAAAACAACATCATAAGTTACCAAATCAAGTTGAGCTAACCATGAATACAAATTCCGTTTTGTCGGGTGAATTGCCACCTAAACTTCCAGATCCAGGAATGCCTCTGATTGCTATACAAATTGGGAATTTTCAAATTGATCAGGCATTGTTGGATTTGGGAGCATGTGTTAGCATTCTTCCAGGGAGTGTGTATGACCAATATGATTTTGGTCCTCTACAGAAAGTTGACACTACTGTGGGTGTTAGCTAATCAGACTTCTACACTTCCTAGGGGAATGTTAACTGATGTAATTGTTAAGGTGGACAATTTTTACTACCCAGTTGATTTTTTGGTCTTAGACTGTGCTGAAAGTACCAAAGACACACATCCTACAGTCATTATGGGTAGACCTTTTCTTGCCACGGCACATGCTATGATTGATTGTGCTAACGGGACTGTGGGGTTAAGGTTGGTGGCCGGGAAAAGCAATGTGACAATCCGACTTTTTACACTAACCTTGTTAAACGGGAGTTGGTGCTATCACAGGCCCAACAAGGCCAATCAAGGCCCATAAAGATTAATGAAGGCCCAACAAGGCCAATCAAGGCCCAATAAGACCAATGAAGGCCCAACAAGGCCAATGAAGGCCCAATAGGTCAATGGAGACTCAACAAGATCAATTAGGCCCAACGAAGTCTATGTAAGCCCAACAGAGCCAATGTAGGCCCAATAAGCCAAGAGAGGCCCATTAAGGCCCAATAAGTCCAAGTAAAGCCCAATGTAAACCAAGTAGGCCCAGGGAAGGCCAAGGTAGGCCCAGGAAGGCCCAGTGAGGCCCAATTGTATTTGAGAAGCCCAATTGAGTAAATTTAATCCAACAAGAGGTTAAAGGATTCAATTAGTGACTATTCGGGTTTGTCGATTCAATTTTGTTAATCGAAATGATATGTTGTCGATCCGGAATAATCCTTAGGAGTTGAGATTAAGCAAAAGTTAGGTTTTTAAGTGTTGATTTCAAGAATTAGTTTTATAAGTTGTAATAGAAATTGATTTTGACTTCTAAAAGTCAAAATTTGGCCAAAATAATGGGGGAACGGAAAATTCGAAAATCTCGTGATAATAAGAGTTATTAACTGTTATAAAATAATAATTAATCATACTCATTGATGATTACTAACAGTTATTATATGTTATTAATGTTAGTAACGATCGAATTTACTCAATTCGACCTCAAAGGTCGAAACCGAAACCATTGAGGGATAAAATCATATTATTCCAGTTAAATGTCTCAAATTGGTCATTCAGAATCATTAGTCGGCATCAAAGGAGAGTTCTGGATACATCAATTGTGAATAAGAGATAGTGGGATTTGAGTTCGACTAAAAGGACGGCCGAAAGTTGAGCAACAAGACGATCTTACACAAATTGGAATCAAATCAGGTGAGTTTTTGTTCTAACATCTTCTAAAACAACCGATTAGGATAATCCCTAAGTTAATTCGTTGTGCCAATATTGAATTAATATGAACGAATTCTAGGGTTTCTTCTTGAAACGGGTTTGGGGGGGGTTTTAAATCAAATAAGCTTTAAAATGGAATTAAATTACACCAATAGTTTCAGAGAACATCCGATTTTAAGTAAGCATAATGATGATTTCATTCAATTGTACCGAATTTCATGAGTTCCTATTCTAGGGTTTATGTTGAATAACGAATTGTTAAGGAAATCAACAATGATAGTTCAAATTAAACATACAGATAGGTTCGTCTAGGGGGGGGTATGAAAAGCCTTATCATTGTGAGGACAATCAGATTTGAATTCAATCCGATTGAATTGGGAATTAGGGTGTTTAAAGTCGATTTTGATCGAGACTTAATTGTGGTTGATAACCGAATAATTGGATGAATTGAAACTACCCTTAAACTTATTTGACCTCTGGAGTGAAAGCCCTATGATAATGGGCTTAGTTAAGTTCGGATTGGGGCCCAATTGAACCCAATA
>SZYD01000698.1:0-61263 GCA_009363875.1 Mikania micrantha
TTTGTGTCAAAACAATTAACAATTCGTGGGAGTCTAATATATGCAATCAGTTAGGTTATTTGGTAGCCTCTTAATGTCATTAAAGGCACTTTTTAATGAGTTAAAACATTTTGATGTTTAATAGATAATGTTAAGTATAAATGGTTAATTAAATGTACCAATAAAAGTTAGCTTATTAATTTCATTCATACTTAAGATTATATTTTAACCATTAAAATGTTATGAATCACAAAAGGTATGATCATATTAAAATACTACCAAACAACCTTTTAGATTTAGATTACATATATACTTTATATATATATGGTTTGTCTGGAATCAATCATTTATGGTATCACCTTGATTGAAAAGTTTGATTGCATGAGTTAGATTTTTTTTTCTTTTAGGAGAAGTATTTATTAAAAAATAATTATATTTATGTGAAACGATAAAGACATCCTCACCATTATTAATTAATAAAGAATAAAATTCCTAAGAACAAAAATAACTATAAAAACAATGAAATAACAACCCCACCCCTATTCAATTCCCTTCCTCAATCCCACCCCACTTTTATATGATTCTTCTCCATCCAACCCTATTCAGATAGAGATGAATAAAAAAGGGTTAACCAACCGGTTCGTAACGGCTTTTTTTAATCGGTTTTAGGTTTTCGAAAAAACCAGCAATTTAGAACTAGTTTGAAGTTTCAAGATATCAAAATTGTTAAGCGGTTCACCTCAGTAAAAAATTCCGGTTATTTGATTGTTAACCGGTTTCGGTTATTATATAAGTTTCGGTTTTAGAGCTTGAAAAACCTATTATTAACCAACCGATTAATGGTAAAAACCGGTTACAAGACTTTGGCTGGTTAATCAATTCACTTATTCCAAAACCGGTTTTCAAGCAATTAACTTGTTTGTGTACCTCTATTCATAGACCTCGAAGACCCCATCAGTCGCAATTGACAACATTTTGGGTGTGCAAAAAAAACTAAAAAACATAAAAAAAATTCAAACGGTGTTCAAAACCATAAAAATCCAAACCAAACGGTGAATAGGGTTTTCAAGTATGTTCCTAATTGAATAAGAATTTTGAATTCGAATTTTAACTCGGTTTTTGGATACATTTTTTTAATTAGGTTTAGTTCGTTTAACCGAATAATTATATTATGTAATGATACATTTGTAACTTTAGCCGATGCCCAGTTACCAAATGTAAGTCTCATTTGTGTTTGGTTTCGTCTGGTCAAATCTCTAGCCTAAAGACCCAAATGACTAATTCACTAAAGTTGTAGAATTTGCAGAAGAATGAAAAAGTGTTTTTATTAATTTAAGCATGATAAAAGAGTCAGAGTGAGATTTGGTAACAGATTAAAACAAGTTCGGCTCAAAACAAGCTGTCATAAAAAACTTTCAAAGCTATTAAAGTCAAAAAGGTTGAGACGAGTGTAACTTGTAATATTTTTGTATGACAATGGGTGGATGTGATTGCAGAGGAAGTGAATATGGTATCAACAATAGAGGTGATATAGTGACAGCATAAACAGTATATTCGGCCCCACATTGTGAATTAGACGGAGGTAATGTAGTTAACATCATGGTGGTGATAATAGCCTTAGGGGTAGACAACAATAGTGATGGTGGTAGCAGGGTAGATGGCATCACGGTGGCAGTGTTCCAAGTGACAACAGTGATTGTAGCAACAACAAAGTGACAATGTTGGTGGCGGTGACAGTGGTAGCAGTGGCTGAGACCAACACCAAAAGCCATGGTCTCAACAATCAACAATTGTCATGGGTGAAATTGTACCGTTTATACTTTATTTAACCTAGCAAAAGTCTTATAATAAAGCATAATTTAAATGAACCAAAATTGGCATGTACAACGTAGCATAGTCCAGTGTCAGCTGAAGCGTTGTTTTATTAAATTGGTCTAACAAGAAGTGATGGCAACATGCTTCCCTAACGTTTATGCTAAGTAGCACAAACTATTGCCTAAACTTTGTTAGCCCAAGTGAATCATGCAAATTTTTGTTTACAAAAATCAACTCATTTGCTAAATAATGATCCATGATTGACACCCTTAAGTAATGAAGAGAATACACAATACCAAAAAACCTTCCATAGACCATATAACTAAAAATGAAGCTAACCCATGTTCTTAACTATTTAACTTGGATACATACATTCTAGTGGTAAAAAGAAGGTTCTTCACCTCACAACATCATGACGTATTAGATTGAGACTGACACTACTTGAGCCAAAGCTTGTTATACAAAAGAACCATAGAGGGAAGCATCTTGTTCACTCATCCACTACCAAAAAGAGTCCAACAAACGCGTCAAAGGCTAATGTTTCTAACAAAAAGATTCCTCATGGTTGTTACTTATGTTCTTCAAAATTGATCCATAATGTGGTTAAATGGTATAAAATGTTGTATATCTGTTATGCTTTCCATTATCAAAATTTTAAAAATCCATATACAAATCTTTTATAATTTCTTAAGTTTGTAGTTCAATATACTTCATGATTTTTAAGAGAACACCTAGAATACTTATGATAAAACAAATAACACCTACATAATTCATGAAAATGTCACCACCCGTGATAATTCGTTATCAATATTTTCATGTAGTGAAGATATTGTCAATTTATGAGTTATTTACTACTCACATTCACAACCAATCAAACCAAACTTCATTTTTTTCACTCGTTCACAACCAACCCAACATAACCCAAAAATATAACACGAACCAATCAAAAGTTGTCATGTGTTACCGACGACGACAACGACCACAACCACTACAGCAGCAGCAGCCGCCGCAAAGGAACCAACCAAAGGTTGGTGCATCAACCTGGTTGCCTAATTTTGATCTTTTTTATTTGTCCAACTACCGAACGAAAAAAGTATCTGGTCGTCGATAGCATCGGTCTTAATGTCTAGTTCATTAGATGGAACAAATAATACCCTGTTTGCATATTCTTTAACAAAGTGATGTTGCCAGACTGACTCTAGATATAGAGTTCAGTTTGACAGACTAAATGAAATGCCATATATACCATCTTCAAATTTATTACTTAATCATTGTAACGCAGAGCTTGGAACCAAATAGTAAAATGTAATTTAATCCAACACTCACTACTAATCAATATTCGTTTTATGTACTTGAACAGTTATCAAATAATCTGTAAAAAATAGATAAGAGTTAAAATGTTAAAAATAAATAAATAAATTATTATATAGACTATCTGCCTACGATTAAAGGTGCAAATCAAATCAATATCATTTTGCTTTATCAAACAACACAGTTGTTATGGTATTAATGATAACCCCACCTCAAAAGTTTGTGGTGCCGATTTTGGGCTAGGAACCACTTCCAATGGACAAGGTACAAGTCCACGTAGCCTTGTTAATTCAGCTTTTGACGTCTTATTTTCCAGCCATGATGTCATATAAAAATGTTATATGTGAAAAGGAAACAGACCATTTTCTGTAGCATCTGTACAAGTCATGGAACAGTGATTGATGCAGCAAAGAATGCTTCTAATTGACTTTGACCGCCATTTTAATTTTGACCACGGGAAAGATCTAGGTCAAGACTTTGTTGAAGAACAGAATAACCAGCATAAATGCAGAAAATTCAAGCAAGAATCTGGGGGTTGTAGCATATTCGGTGAAACGAATCCACCTGTAAGTTCAACCAGTAGATAGCTGCTGATAAAGCCTGTTTGACCATTTCAGAATGTTCATCACATTCATGATTATGGCTAACTAAACCAAAACACAGTTACATACAAAAACAAGTTCATGTACAAGTGGAACACTTAACATAAAAAAAAAAACAAGAAAGTCACAAAAATGACAATCTGTGAAGCATGTTTATACTTCTATAGCCATGCGAGACAAGTTTCGACTCAGCCTTGTAAAAGAAATTATTTTGCATCTTTATTTTGATTGGTGTATCATCATAAAAGTCTTCAAATGTGCAAGACCAACCCAAATTTTAGGAACATACAGCCTTTTAAGTGGGGTCAGGGGGGAGGGGGATGAAGTCAAACATTACCCTTACTCTAAAATAAGATAGAGGCTGCTGGAAAATCAAACTCTGAATCAGAGGTCTCCTCCAAAACTCCAAAGCAGCCTCTCTATCCTATTTTTAGGTAGGAGTAAGGTTTGGCTTCATCTCCCCCCCTCCCCCCAAGACCCCATTCAAAAGTAGGAATTAACTAGGTATGTTTCTTTATATTTCATATATCCACTCTCCCTTCCGCATATCTAGGTAGAGTAGATATATGAAATATAAATAAACAGAAAAAAAATACCCAATGAATTCTCACTTTATATATCAAATATAAAGAAAGTCAAATACTATACTTTTGAAGGAAAATTCACAATACACAAAAATAAAGTGGATACGCGAAAAGTACCATTCAAAAGTAAATGCATAAAAAGAACAAACAAGAGGAACTTTTTGCATTTTTCGCGTACTTCATTGCTAAATAGACATGGCTATAGAAGTATAAATATAGCAAAATGAATGTCTATTAGTGATTCTCTCTGATTAAAATACATTTGAAAATCTTTCAAGCATCTGATAAGACTTTTATAATAAAAAAAATGTTTCCTTTTTCAGACATCCCAAAAAGAAAAGAGATGCATTTCATTTTTGAGTAAAAACTATAATGAACACTTTTTCTCTAATCTCTTAATGAATAATAGCAATTGCCTAATGTTTAAAACAATAAAAAAAGGTTGGCTTGCAGTGAGTTAATTGAAATAGGTACTCACCAGTTTCCATCAGCTGACATGTTTTGTGCTTGTTCAATTTCCTCCTTAGCAAATTCTTCTAATATAGCTCGTTGACGATCATTTACTGCCCTGCATTATGAACAAATCTTTCATATTTTCTTTGTTCAAAACTATATGATCATATGATTGTAATCAAACGTACGTTCAGTGTTGACACTTACATGGGGAAATTAATACGGAAACGTATATATTGGTCTCCATGATCCACAAAAAAACCTTTTCGTGGCAAGCCTGTCATAGTAATTAAGTAAATGTTCAATTGTGTGTGTGTGGATGCGTGTGTCAAGAAGAAAAATAATCAATTACAGAATTAGGTGGAAATTAAACTCATTTAGTTATGACAGGGATCTGGGTGGTGGGTTATGGTTTATCTTTGACAATCAAACGAGTCAAATAAATAATAGTAGCTGAAAGGGAAATGGATGGGTCAAAGTTGAAAATCATCAAAAGTTTTATAGCCTCCAAAATCATTTTAGTTGGAAGCTAAATGATGGCTCTAATCATGTTTGTGGGTCAAAATTGACACGTCTAATTCCTATAATCATGCTGTCAATAAGTTTGCAGTCAAAGTCGAGGCAGTTAGAGTTAATTAAATTAGTCAATGTCAAGGTCTATGCACAAATCAAGCAATGCTTGATTTAAGCATATCATTTATGGTTTTCTTTATGTTTAGGAGTTACTTTCTTCTAATAAATAGCTGGTAGAATTGAGCTATAAAGTGCTATATATTTTTCTTTTCCTTTAGAGTTTCACAATGTAACAATTGGTGATGATTGTTTGAAGTGTTCTTTGGTTTTGTTCTTTCAGCCATTTTTTTAGCAATTAGTACTAACATAATTTTCGTGACGATATTTAACTCATTAATTATAATTGGAGTAAATGAACAAAAACAGTTGGTGAATTGAGGGCCAAGCCAACATTGCCCATTTTGGCTCATTTTAAAACAACCCTGTTAAATTAAGTAAATTAAGCAAATTAAGCAAAGTGTCTTATGTTATATTTATGTAAATATAATGTGAATAAAGTGTCTAAGGAAGTCCGATACATTTGAAGTTTATTAGGTAGTTGATAACGGTATAGCGGTTATGGGTAGTTAACTGTTATTGTGTCATTTGTCAGTCACATTACATGCTTATATGAGTGTCTGTAGAGGTGTTGCAAACACACAGAACATTCGTAATATATTGTAGTGCCTGTTCATATATTCACATCTTTTCGGTTTATATTCATAGAATGATCTTGTTCTTGTTTTGATTATCTGTAGGACCTCACAAGCTCACAAGTGGTATCAGAGCCACACACACAATCTGATAAATCAAACATTCGTACAAAATGGAGAACAAGTCTGTGATCAGAAAAGGTAAGTTTGGGCTGAGTGAGGACAGACCCGAACATTATCATGATCAAGAAGAGAGGGTTTGGGCAAAGGACTGTTCCAAACGAAGGAAGAAGGTTCAATAATAACCGTGAAGAGATAATCAGGCCAAGTTCAAATATCAAACAAAGAACTCAATCCAAAGGGAAGTATTTGCTGGGTAAAAAAAAGGTAAATGTGTCACATTGTTATTACTGCAACAAACGTGGAGATACAATAGACTATTGTGATGAATTACAGACAAAGAGAAGAGAAGAAGCACTGCATGAAACTGAATTCAAGGTGATAGAAACAGATGTGAAATCATGGGAAGGGATTTGGTAAGTTAATTCCATTTTTAAGAACCAATCCCCACTTTTAAGAACCACATTGTATGTAATCACACTTTATTTATTATGTTTAAGAAGTTTTAAGGCATAGAAACAAGAACTAGGAAGATGAAATCTTGTTTGTAAATGAAAATAAGGAAGGTTAATCTTAGGAATGATGATGTATTAAAGGATATCTCAAGTGTCATGTATGACCATCCTCTAAACGGAATATATTTTTAAAACAAGGATAAAAAAGGTGTATTTGATGCTTGACATAACTCACTTTTTGCAGGGGAGGGGAGGAGACGGTTCGCTTCGAGATTTTATATACACAGCCTTACCCTACACATTTGTGTAAGAGGTTGTTTTCCATAGCTTGAACCTATGACCTCAAGGATACAAAGTAGCAAACTTCCAGTCACTCCAAGGCCCACCAATCTTTTAAAACTAGGATATGAAGCGGTTATGGAGGGTAAAAATTGTAGGATAAAAGAGATTTTCTCTTTTAAGAGAAATGAAAAAACTAATCAAGAAGATGATTTAGAAGAAAACAAGTTGTCTGACGAAGTAGAAAATCTTAACACTTGCTTTGAAGCACTTGATGCCTCATCGAAAGAAGAAGCAAAGGAACAAAGAGAAGCAATAAAGGGAAAGAATAACTTAGATTCCCTTCAAAATTTACATTTATTAAAGAGTTTATATCACTCCTTGACCTCATGCAAATTTATGAAGTTGTTTTAAAACATAGGGATAGGTTTAGTCACATATTTAATACAATGGTAGAATGGTTCTTGGCAAATGATGTTACACTTAATAAAGAGAGAATCATTCCTCTAATTGTTGTCGATAAGGAAGTGGAACTATTCAAATTATATTTTGGTTGTTGAGATGTATGGTGGTTTCAAGAAGACTAACAAAAGGAACCTATGGCCACAAGTTGCATGTGATATGGGGTTTGAATGGGATCGTAATGTACACATGAAAATGATCTAAACTCATTACCTTGAGTGTCTTGAATGGTACTAAAAGAATGTTCTGGATAGGAAAACAAAGTTTGAAAAGGAAGAAAACGTGGATGATAAAGATGTGAATTAAACAAGGCCAAAAGCATCTAAAAAAGCAAGAATTTCGATTTACCAATTTATATATCAGGAAGGTGAAGCAAGTTGTAGTCAAGCTATTAAGAATATGGGAGATAAAAAAGCAAGGTTGAGCAATGATGAATCAAATGCTGGAGCTGATAGCAAAGATAATGGGTTTGTTAATCATTTAAAGATAAGAATAGTGTTGGTACCACAGAAAACTAAAGATGGCAACATAGAAGACCACAATTGAGCAATGCTTATTTTTAAAGGAAGTGTACTATTGAGTAAATAATGAAGCATAAATTCTATGTTATATTTTTGTAAAAAATATGTAGCGGTTATAGGTAGTTAACCGTTATCGTGCCATTGCTAAGTTGCAATGC
Organism: Mikania micrantha; assembly: GCA_009363875.1. NCBI lineage: Eukaryota > Viridiplantae > Streptophyta > Magnoliopsida > Asterales > Asteraceae > Mikania > Mikania micrantha. The sequence continues at coordinate 7,945 of SZYD01000698.1, forward strand.
ATGCATCATGCCTATATAAGTGTGTTTGAAGAGATGTTGCAAACACACAACATTCGTAATCTATTGTAGTGCATGTTCAGATATTCAATCTATTCTCTCTCGCATCTTTCCGGTTTATATTCTTAATTTGATCTTGTTCTTGTTTTGATCCTCTCTGGGTCCCAACAAACCCACCCACTCTGCCCATTTGACAAGAAAAGAAAACGTGTACCTTTGCCTCTTAGTATTGTTAGTTGTCCATGTTGAACCCCTTTGGGAATCTGTATAAATATGCAACCATTATTCAAGTAGATATTCAGAATTTCATTTATATTAGAATGTAATGTTCTAATATTGGTTTTAAAAAGCTCGAGGCACTCCCAGGCATTTAGGCCTCAAATGCCAAGGCGTGAGGTGATAACCTTAGGTACGCAAGGCGCTGCTCTATATACAACACAATTAGTTTTATCTACAACTAAAAGATGCATTTGCCTCGTCCTTTTTGAATATTAACCTTTTTTTATCATGCAACATAATCTCTTAATCCCATTGGTTGTTCTACTACATATCCCCTTCTACACAATGTTGATCAAAATTTGACCCAGATGTTCATAAGGTGTTGCCTCAAGACCCTAAAGTGTTTTCCTGCGTGCGCCTCATGCCTATGCACTATTTTTAAAACCAAGGTTCTAATTTAATTTAGTCAACCAAAATTTGATCATAGTAAATTTATGAAACTATATATCGATCATCAATTTAAAAATTCTAAACATATATCAATATAAACAAGACTCCTGAATCCTGATGTCCTTTTATACAGATGCATACAGATGTATTTTTATAACCCGTTTGACTACATTACATTTTTCCAATTGGGGAACACATAATTCTAAAGAGTGTAAAAATGTTCTATTAAAATTAAACATAACCCAAAACCTCTAGGCTCATATACAAGTTAGAAAATAAATCACTGTAGGTGCGGTAACACATATAGGAAATCGAAATTAAAGGGCTAACATGGAGAGTAACTCACTTTTACTTGTGTCTTTCCATTTAGAATTGGTACATCGACTTCACCACCAATGATTGCCTGTCAAATTTTGTAAATTCTAGTAAAAATATTCAAATTTTAGCTTCATCTACAACACCAACCTCTCATGCAATGATGCAAGTGAAGTTATATCATGCATATTCGTATGACAAAAAAACTGAAAACATGCGGTTTTCACCTGAGTGAAGCCAATATTTGAATCTACATATAGATCTGCACCATCTCTTTGGAAAACCAGGTCTTCAGCAACCTAATGGACAAAACAAAAGAAGACAAGATAAAGACTTCATATTGACAACAGCAGTGAATAACTGACCAAAAGGAAAATATTTAACCACACTAACTAATATTTACCTTTAGTTTTATAATTAAGGTGCCAGATTGGCCCCGTTTTCCAACTTTTCCAGCTCTTGGAATAGATATGATATCACCAGAGTCTATGCCTAATTCATGGAGAATAAAAAAGACAAAATAATCAACATTCTAAGTAATTAACTAATTAACCAAATTCACTCATTATTACAGCACATGTAAGCAGATGATTAATAGCACCACATGCTCAAAAAAGTTTCATTCAAAGAAGTATATTGTATCCTTTTGGTACCCATAAATCAGCAACCTTTACATAATTACAAACTTCATAAGGAATTTTTACATATATCCCCCTAATAAGAACCTATAAATATCATTTAAAAACGGGAAATATGTAATTGACTTTTTTGCATAGGTATATATGTAATAAATGATATTCAGAAGGGGAAATATGTAAATGCCCCAATTCATAATGCCACATTTTTTTATGAAATTATAAATCAAAATCATCCCACAATGATAAAAGTCACTAAAATAACATCAACCTGCTGGTATGGGAACTGCGACTTCCTTGACTACCTCAACAATCCCTGATCCACCACATGATCTACAATATTCCTGCACCAAATAATTACATGCATGACAATCGCATAATTTCTTTCTATGAAAAGTTTGGCTAAAGCATTTTATTGAATTTCAGAGGTCAAACCTTAATGATATGGCCTGACCCTTTACAACTGTTGCACCTAGCCAGGAATGGATGAATAAAAACCTAAAAAGTGAGGTGAGATTTCAGAATAAAAATAAACATACTAAGCAACAGATTTTAATTTTTTTCTTGATTCTACATGAAATCATTTCAAAGGCAATTATTAAAACCAAAACATTTAAAAAACATAAAAGAAAAGAAAAAAAAAAAAGCTTACTGTCCCAGTGCCCTCACAAGTTGGACAACGTTTTGCCTTAGCATTAACAGGGTAACCATGCCCATCTGCATCACAGCAGGAAAAAAAAGGAAGACAAGACGTAGGTTGTAATATAGAAATTTAGAAACTTGCAGTGTAAATGATATAACATAGAAACTTCAGAAGATATAAAACTGGTAGATCTCACAAGGATAAGATACTCACGGCAAGATTCACAAAGAATATTTGAATCAAATGATAGGTGTTTTGTGCAGCCTTGAGCAGCCTCCATAAAAGAAATTGACAGCTCAACCTACAAGTATTTATAAAGATAAAAATGTTGTAATAACTTGAAAAGATAATTGCATGTATAAGAGCAATTGGCACATGCACTTAACCTGAATATCGCTTGTAACATTATCCGTCTCTTCTTCGAAAATCTGTAAGATATTCAAAACTTATAGTATAATTAACAGCAGGTCAGGAATTTGAATAGGAAAAACGGAAAACAAATGTTATAAACAGGAGTACCTCAGAAAATATTTTTTGGAAAGAGTCAGAAAATTCAGCACTTCCATTAGCATGTCTGAATCCATCAGTGCCTCTGGAAGAATAATCTGTGTTTTTCCTGTCTCTGGATTGCTGCATCACCTGCCATTACAAAAAATATTGTTCCTTTAGGTATTTAATGTTTAAGTTCAAAAATGATTCATCAAAGTTATGCCCAAAATAACTTTACCATGTCATATTCAGCTCTTTTTTCAGGATCTTGCAGAACCTATAATTATAAATAGCTGTACATTATTTTCATAAGCATTGAAATAAAAGATGAAATAACATTAACAACTATACCTCATAAGCCTCTCTTATCTCTTGAAATTTTCTCTTTGCTGATGGGTTATTTTTATTTGCATCTGGATGATACTTCTTTGCCAGCTGAAGAGCATATACTGAAATATATAAGAAATCCAATGCCCAAAAGAAACATTTTTTGCATATATAGGTAGTGCTACAATCATCAAAGAGGTGGTTTATTTTATTTCGCTTGCTCTCTTTCATTTCAAGGTTATAATATTAACAATAGAACAATTAAGTGAACAATAAGCATAACAAAGTGGTAGTTAAAATAGATTTCCTTTAAAAAAGCCTAATGTGTGAATTCATTTACAATTTAATGTCATTATGAGACTGAAAATTTGTGCATAACCTCCATATCATTTGCTTAAGAATTCTGTCTCGCACATAGTTATTGATAGCGAATAGCGGTAAATAGCGATAAGCTACATATATGCTACGTAGCGAATAGCGGTAGATAGCGACTGCTATTTCGTGTTTAGCGATTAAATAATATAAAAACTAAATAAACATTTATAGTCATCCAAAATAGCAACAAAATAAACATTTATAGTTTACACCATAATAGGGCAAATATGTTATAATTTCTCACTACTAATCACTTAAATACCAATTATCAATTCACCAAATACCAATTATCAATTCACATTGCCCTAAAGAAAAAAAAATTAGGCTGAATGTGCTTATAACCTCTAACGGAGTCGAAGTCTCAAATTCAATTCCTTCAGCTGATTAACCAGGATGAAAGTGCTTCCAGATCCTCAAATTCGTCTTCAATTTCAGTCCACACGTCAATTTCAGTCGTCGATTTCAGTCGTCCAATCTCCAATCGCCGTTCAATCCCCCGTCTCCGTTCAATTCGCCCTCCAATCGGTCGCAGTCCAATTCCCTGTCGCCGTTCAATTCGTCGTCTCCAGAGTCCACCGTCGACTATTAGGGTTGAATGTTTGAGGAGAATGTGTTGTGCAGCGATATATACGTACCAGGTAAAAAAAATCAAAATCAAAGTTCCTGCTTACCCGCTATCAGCCGCTATTGTACCGCAAAACCCTAATAGCGGGCTCCTCACGCTTCGCGTCGTAGCGCGCTATAGCGGCCGCTACGACCGCTATCGATAACAATGGTCTCGCAAAAACTTAACCTCCAAATTAAGAATACAACAAACTTAACTTCACTCAGTCCAGTTATTTATTTTTTAAATTTATTAGTTTCAGATCAACAAATCCGTTCCTCACTATTTTTTCCCTATAAAGGCATTCATTTGGTGTTGTTTGATCCTACCAGACCCTACTGATGAGTGGAAGTATACTGGGTAAGTTTGTTTGTTTAATCAAGACCAATGATTATAGCGTATATGGTGGTAGATATTTGCAACGACGTTCTCTTGAAGCTAATCAATTTAGTAATTTAACCAAAAACCAATGATTATACTAGGTAAGTTTGTTTGTTTAATCAAGACCAATGATTATAGCGTATATGGTCGTAGATATTTGCAACGACGTTCTCTTGAAGCTAATCAATTTAGTAATTTAACCAAAAACCAAAGATTCATTTAACTCCACTCAGATGCTTACCAATTAATAGGTAATAGACCTTCTAAATATGAGAAGAGGAAAGCAGAGAGTTAAAGAAACTACATGTAAATAGCAGAAGGAATGAAGAGACTTCTATGATGTAGTTGAATTATAATATCATACAAGCTGAACAGAAACAAATCCACAGAACACAAGATGTCATGCACAAATTTCAAATTTTATACAATTATTAATATACTATAAGCTTCTATATTCAATTAATACATAATGCATTTTAAATTTATTTCTTAAAAAATTATGTAATGTGAATCCAGGAGCTCAGCTACTTACAGCATGAAACGCCTTCTTGATCTCATCTCTGCTAGCATTCTGAGGAACACCTAGAACTTGGTAGTGATCTCCTTCTCTCGAGTTATAAAATCCTAGAAAGTTCAGAATTTTATAGTTCTAGAACTAGAAACTAACACACATCACATACATTCATTAATCACCCTTAGAGAAACAGTGCAAAAATATCAGGATATCAAACCTGTGGCATGAATGCAACGCTTCAACAGTAGCATTCTCGTATTTGCAAAATCTAAAGGCTTTAAAGAGTATCCAATATTGTAGAAATCTGACAAATAGAACCCATATACATTCAATATGATTACAAATGCTATAGCATAAACAAAAGATTCTAAGCCTAATACAGAAAACTAAACTGGAATGTGTAAGCTACTAAGCTGTTCATATGTGCTTTCTTTTTGGTACTCAAAGCCACCATTAACTAGCAAGCTTAAATTGAACTATTAGCTTAAAATCATCCTAATTTCTGTTATGACCATCAAAATTAGGTTTTCCATCTGACTACACAATTCTTCCACCAAACCAATACAAAATCGTTCCAAAAGGGTAGTAATCTCGTACAGGTTCGCATACGTCATATAAAATTCAATCGTAGAATAACTTAATCAAACCTCGTCTATGAACAACCGGAGGAAAAACCTTTGAAGCTACACCACCACATACTGATTCTACTGACAGCAAATGCTGACGATACTGAAACATAAAAACAGTCAATTCATTAACAAAACCCTAAAAAACAAGTATCGTTAATTTTGATCGTATAAGAAGAACAATACCAAGAAATTATGTAAGATGGATTTTGGCCGATTTCTTAGGCATCTAAATCCAGCCATTTGAAGAATACACTTCGAAATTCATACAGACAACCTGCTGTTAAAGAGGTTACGGCTATCACGAGACGGCGTCGTTATGTGATTTGCGATTTCTTTCTGCTCAAGGTTTTGTGTATTCCGTGAGTGGACTGTGGAAAATAAAATAACGGCTTACAATTAAAAAGTTGTACAGCTGTAAGATTGTAAAAATGTTAATTTTAAGATATTTTATTAAATTATTATTTTATTTTTTTAACATGTATTATATAGTAGTATAAATAGAGATGGGCAAACCTGTTTTTTTTAAACCGGTTCTGGTCAACAAAGTCAACAACCGGTTCAGGTTTCGGTTCCGGTTCTTGGCCGGTTCCGGTTCGGGTTTTGACCGATTCCGGTACGGGTTTAGCCCGGTAAAGGTGGAACCGGTTCCGCTTTTTTCGATTCCGGTTCCGGTTTCTCTGAGAACCTGGAACCGCCCGTATCCACCGGTTCGGGTACAAACCGGTTTCGGGTACAAACCGGTTTCGGTTCCGAAACCGGTTTTTTTGCCCACCTTTAGGTATAGATATAAAGGTAGGTTCATATACAAAATTGATTATTTGTAAATTATATATATATACTAGCATGGTGCCCGCGCAATACAACGGTAAAACGCAACATATAAGTTGGGTGATTTTAAAGATTTGTTTGGTTTGGTTTTGAGCCATAACCATAACAAAAACATTTTTTTTTATTTAGTATTTAACTAAAAGTAACTTTAAATTCTAACATAAAGGTCAAATAGACCAATAATGCCAAGAATTGATTTTATTGTTTTTAAGGGGTTTTTCTTTTATAATCATTTCATCTTACTTAAAATCTTAAAGATCATCAATGTGGGATAAAGTGAAAAGAGAAGCAAAACATTTATGTTAGATTTAAAAATTGTACATTGCGTTTTAAGAGTTGTAAAACTTTTAATTTTAAAAGATTTAGTTAAATTACTATGTTGTCCTTCTAATATGTATTATATAGTAGTATAGATATATAAATTAATTAATAAAAAAAACATTTTAAAATTAACACATTTTCTAATTTTTAATTAAAGTATTATCTTTAAATAAATAAAAAACCAAAAGAATTTTATTTTCTAAAACACATAAAGTAAAATAAAAGGGTGCAACAACATTTGGATCTTGTAATTTATCTCTGCTTTCAAAACGTAACAAAATATTTTTCATTTTATTATTTTTATTATTATTATTATTATATAAATATAGACTGGAATTGGAACTCGTTGTTTTGGTCATCAATGTACACGAAAGCAATTGAAACACGTTGTTTGGTCATCAATGTCGGTATCTGATGACGTTGGTCCCAAATTCAGAAAACAAAACCTCACAAGATTCACACAGTGAAATTAGTGCGTGTTTACCTTCATCCATGGCGGTATTCAGGCGTCTAATCAGAGGCAGGGCGATCACGATTCGCAGCTTTTGCTGTACATCATCTCCGGCGTCTAACAAGAAGGTGCAGTGGGTGTTTCTGGGCTGTCCCGGCGTCGGAAAAGGCACCTACGCTAGCCGTCTCTCTAAACTCCTCGCGGTTCCTCATATCGCCACCGGTGATCTCGTTCGCCATGAGCTTGCCACAAATGGGCCTCTCTCATCACAGGTCACCACTATTATGCCTTTTTGAGAATTGACTCCAGTTTTTGTTAAATTAGTTGTTGGTGATTTCGGATTTGGTTTTGTTTATTTGCGAATCATGTGGCTTTCCAACAATTGTGATGTTAATCTTGCTCCGTATGGTGTGCATTGATTTTGAAATTAAGAACAGATGTAAACATCTGCCTGTCTAATATAGTTAGGGGGTATGTATGATCCTAATTTCACAGTCATTCTTCAAGCCTCAAATGAGACATTTCTAGGGTATGTGTGTAAATTTTTTTTTTAATTGATTTGATGCGTTATTTTGATTAGAAAGCCACTTACTATGCCACCATTTGGCTCTCTTATCTATTTTACAGGACTATATTTTACTTGATTGTGTTTGTTTATATTTGAGCCGAGCTAGCGGCCTCTCTTTTCATAGGGATCAAGGCAATGTCTGCCAATCTCTCATTCTTCCCAGATCCTACCAATAGTTATGTTAAGAGTAAGATTTTCTGGGTACGATAGATTGATTTATTTATTTACAAAGAGGTAAGTAGTGAGTGATGGGAAAAACATGACCTAGTCACCAACGGTAAACAATAATGTGGAATTTATCTTCGTTTGACCAAAATTTTCCAACCCAAATGAACTTAGGAGGATGCAAACAAGTAGAGCTACTTCAAATCCACTATCACCAAAATTAGATCAATACAAAGTTTTCTCTACATATACTAGAGGCATACAACAATCATCATAAACTTGGAAACATTAACATCAAGCATATGGAAACAAACTAACGGCAAAGAGAGGAAAAACCACACAATCTACAGCCACAAACAGATGCTCCAAAACTAGACTTCCAGCCGTGAATCGTGATTATACAGAACCTACTGTTGAATAAGCTCGCCCTGATGTGGTGAAGCTGCTGTCAAAAAATCAAAATGATCCAACGATTGAAACTCCAGGAAATTGATGAAGAATGAAGGTGAAGGGGTGACAGGAATTCCTTCTCTTCTCCTCCCTCTTTTTTCTTCAACACACTACAGATCTCCCGCTCATTCTAGCACAGAAAAATGCTGACTTTTTATATTTTTAACAAAAAATGGGTTGTGGGCTTTCCCATGAGCCAAACAAAAAATAAGCCCAGCAGTGAGAACAATTGATGATCTTAGAACAATGCATACGCTGAAGTTGGCACTTGGCACATAAGATTGAATTAGTCTTTTGCATTTTCATTTTTCTTTTCAAATCGGTGAATCAGAATATTTATGCAACCATGCCTTCAAAATATGTTTTAGATGCCATTTTTCTGTGTGCTATTATGGAATTAGTGTCTTATTAGTCTTTAGATTACATGTATATTTCTAGTGACATATGCATGAAAGCCACTTCACCATAGAACTTTTGTCATCCTGATTGTATGATAATTTGTGTTTGCTATCTTTTAAACTTTTATGCTAATGATTGAAAGTTTAAGATATGTGAAAATGATAGTATCCATCTCAATGAATGGTTATAATACGAGGACCCTTAGGGATATCTGAAATTTTAAAAAAGAAAACAAAATAACCTATTACTAACTTTAGGTGACTAAATATTACTAGCTATGATTATAATAAAAGCTCTAATATACTCCTTCAAGCTAAATGTGTCGCATCAACAAGAAACTTGGGTCGAAGAGCGTCAAATCGAGCACATGACAACCCATTGGTTAGCAACTAATTAAGCTGAAGTTGGCACTTGGCACATAATGAAACATTGAGAGACTAAGCTAGGCCTATATCACGTATAAAGTGCAGATTGATGTCGAGGTGTTTCACATGCTGATGAAACACAAGATTAACCACCAAATAAGTAACACCAATGCTCTCACATCATAAAGTAGTGGACAAAGAAGAGGACATGCAGTTACTATAAAACAAATGCAATCTAACGAATCTTAGTAGCGGTATGAGAAAAATCATGATATTCGACCTCTATACCGGATTGAGCAACAATGGGGTATTTTCTTGGAAGTCCAACTCATAAGGTTGGGTGTGGACCAATGATCATTAGTGTATCAAGCCTAGTTAATATCAGAGTAAGCATGCATGGTTAAGCTAGCAGATCTTCACATACTTATCCTTAAAGTACCATAAAATACGCTTTGCACTAGAAGAAGGAGATTGTAATCAGATTAAAAATAGCAAATACACATGTCCAATTTGTGGCAACCTTGCTCACGTCTCTTTCTGATTTTATTAATTGCAGGAAAGCAAAAATTACAAAGAAAACGAAAGAACTGATCCTATTTATAGAATCCTAATTGCTGATCCGTTGCTTGCACTCCGAGCAAACTCATCAATTGCTCCATTATAGCTCGTAATTCAGCAATTGACTTGTTAGTCTCAGCTGTCAACACCTTCACTTTTGAAAATGCTCTATCGTGATCCTTCAAGGTTTTGTCTATTTCTTGATTCCTCATGACATTCGCCATTGATGACGATGGTATCTGTTTGCCAGAAGTTTGTCATCCGAAGATCGTATAGCTCTAATATCAATTGCTGCAATCAAACTAGAGGGAGAAGGAATTCTACAAAAAAGAGAGAGAAAGAGAGGGGATTAAGCTTGTTCACAAAATGCAACACATGACGTTGTATAACACTATAACCTGAAAAAGCTTACAACTTTGGAACCTCAGGTGGTTTTCAAATGATGTACCACCTCTCTATTTATTCTAGTTACAACTAGTTCTAAAGTCTTTCTTAATCTCTCTATTTATCCTAGTTACAATTAGTTCTAGGGTCTTCCTAAACTAGACATTTCCGTGATTTATTTAGATAAGATATCTAGAAATTTCCATGTCTTGAATTCTGTAAATATTTCCATGGTTGCTTGAAGGTTCCTCTAGGTCCTTCCAATGCTGATGTAGATCCATTTTGGACTAGATAGGGGGTGTGCTTTCTGGAGAATTCCGGCAACCCTTAATGCCTCTTGAATAGTGTAGGAAATTCCAGAAACTTGGTGTAGCAGCCTGAATTTTAGGCGGGATGTGACAATATGCTCTAATACCGACTATTTTCTTATACAGAGGCGTAGCTTTGAAGGGACCGCCCCCTCTCTTTTTTCCGTCAGTAGGGTTAATTTTTGGGTTAAAAGGTTAATTTTTTTAACAATATTTGATTTCGCCCCCCCTGATTGAAGAAAAAAAATTTAACTTCGCCCCCTGATTGAAAAAAAAAATTATATTACCATCTCTTTTAAATAAAAAACATATTTTTTGTAATGAGTAAATAATAAACTAACTTTAAAAATTACCCACTTATTAAGAACCTCAATTTATTTTGTTCTTCTATAATTCTCCTAAATATTTAAATCCCTCTTTTATTTCCCCCTTACCTCCTATCCTATTTTCTTTCTTTTTCTTGTTCCCGATCAGAGGTCCACATCGCCCGCCCCCAGTGTTGTAAAAATCGCTAGTCGCTAGTCGGTCGGTGAGGTAGGGACTCGGGATTAATCGGGATTAATCGGATTGAGATTTTATATATAAATTTTAAAAATTATATATATATATATACAAAACATTATGTATAAATTTGCAAATAAGATAAGATTTTATCAAATTAATAGTTCATTGGGCTATTTATTTTATTTTTTTTAATACCCAGCCCATTAAAAGCCCAAACTGACTTTAAAAAAGTCTCTAGCTTCACTCCCGACCCACGCATGGCTTCACTCCCGATCCAAGCAGTCGTCGTCTTCTCCAAATTAGGGTTCCGGCGAGTCACGCTTGGGTCGTCGTTCTTGTCAATCGAAGTCGGAATCGTCGTTCTCAACAAAGATCAAAGGTTTGTTTACCATTTTCTTCTCGTATTCGCCGGAAATTGGCCGTTTTTTGGCCGATCGGTGGCTGTTTGGTGGCCGATTGGTGGCCGAATAGGACCGATCAGAACCGATTAGGTCCGATTTTGACCGATGTTGACCGACTAGCGATTAATTGGCCGATTTGAGGAAAATTAGTCGGGAACACCCCGATTAGCGCCTAATTCCGATTAATCGGCCGAGGAATCGCGATTTTTACAACCATGCCCGCCCCCATTCTACCGCCACAGATTCCAGCCACCGCACCATTCTCTTTCAAGCGCTTAGCAGCAACCATTTCACCGGCTAATCTTGACACAATTTTAGTTGGTAATTTTTTTTTCTTCTTAAATTATTTCAAAAGCAACCTATTTTAATGTTAATATTCAGGATTTTCTTTCAATGTAACTGTGAAATTTAGATTAATCAAATTAGTCATGTTTAATCTAATATACTGTATTATCTTCAAGATGAATGTTCCTTATTGTTTGACCCGACTTGACCCGAATCACTGACCCGTACATTTAACCCGACTAACTGAGACATACCGATCGAATGGGAAAATTTTTTTGAGTTCACGTAAGTTTTCGCCCCCCCTGCCAATTGTCTGAAGCTCCGCCACTGTTCTTATACACTACAATTGTTATGGTCATCTAAAGTTGTATTTTATTTAATATTTTTTACAGCTTTCAGAGATTGTTAACCAAGGGAAGCTAGTTTCAGATCATTTTATCATTGAATTATTGTCCAAACGTCTTGAAGTTGGGGAATCCAAGGGCGAATTGGGTTTCATTCTTGATGGTTTCCCTCGAACCATAAGACAAGCGGTTAGCTTTTTCTGTTTCTCTAAATATATAATTATTTCTTTTTGAAATGTCTATGAAGTAGCATGGTTAAGTTCAAAAAGAAATGTTCTTGGAAACACACTTCTAACAAGACAAGTAGCTAATTGGTGTGCTTTAAATGGTGTTCTTAGAATTAATCTTTTTTGTTTAGCCCAAAAGTGTCATTTTTTGTGCTTTAACAAGGGATTATCCCCATAATAAATATGCTTAATGAACAAAATCTATTTTGCTATATCTGTGATAAACAATTTGGCAAGGAGAAATTAATATGATTTTATTCTCATTTTTCTACTCTCAAAATTTTATTTTGTAAATGGGTTAAGACAGCTAGACATCCTACAAGTAAATACCTATGCTACAAGGCTTGAATCCACCACATCTATGCTACATTTTTTTTATGTTCTTTTCAATTTGCACATTTACTTGATTTATTTTCAGGAAATTTTGGAAGGAGTGACAAACATAGACTTGGTAATTAACCTAAAGCTAAGGGAAGAAGCATTGCTTGCTAAATGCCTTGGAAGAAGAACATGCAGCCAATGCGGTGGGAATTACAATGTAGCTTGCATTGATATTAAAGCAGATAATGAGAAGCCTGCAATGTACATGCCTCCACTTCTTCCACCTTCACATTGTGCATCAAAACTTGTTACACGAACTGATGACACGGAAGAAGTTATAAAAGAACGTCTCCGTGTATACAATGAGAAGGTATATTTTTTTCGCTTTAAAGTGAATTACTTCATTATTTGTATCGACAATACATCTATCGAGTGATTATTGTTTATCTTGATATATATACAACAATGAAATAATCTTAATAATAATAGTAGTTCCCTTCAGTGCCTTCTTTAGAAACTAAATGCAAGGTTGTAGTTTCAACTCATTTATATACAAATGCATGATATTGGTTATGGTTGATATTTAAGGAGCCAATGGGTTAACCTATAAAATTTAATAAAAGTGAAAAGGGTCAAGTAATTTGGAAGTCATCTGATTTGTTTCTAGAAGCTTCAAACCTCATAAATTTCTTTATTGTATTAGTTTAGTTTTACGTTGAATATAAAAAATCGAAGAATGTATAAATAAGAGTTTGACTGTACCCGACCTGCCTATTTTATCATCTCTAAATTGCTGATTATTTTATAACCGCAGAGCCAGCCTGTAGAAGAATTCTATCGCAAGCGAGGGAAGTTATTAGAGTTTGATCTTCCAGGAGGAATCCCTGAATCATGGACAAAACTGCTTCAACTTCTAAATCTTGATGATCATGAAGATAAAAGATCTGCAGCAGCATGATTACAAGGTAAAGGCCTTTTCCTGAGAAGTCTGTCATTCTTTACTTTGTAAAATGCATAATTAAAATATTTATTCTTTATACGAGATGCTTTTTAAAATATCTGGAATAATCGTTTTTAGTTTATGATTAAATGACAATATGGACCTGAACAAGTAAATTTGGGTTGTTTTATGTCTCTCGTGTAATACTTTGGGTCAAGGTCATATGTATCTTCTTTCGGGCCATTAGTGATCGAAGAAAAACAAAGTATAATTGAAAAATACGATAGAATAGGCAGAGGTGAACCTTTACCCATATTCCCTGCTAGCTAGGGTTGTTCAGTATCAAATGGACTAGAAAAACTTGAAATTCTGTTTGAAGCTGAATTTCATTTTTTATATCAAATTTCAACTCGAGCAAATAAAAATTATTTTTTAAAAATATAAAATAAAAGTCCATTAATTAAAAAAAATGAAAGGTAAATATATCTATAGATGAGGTTGCATGCTGCCTTCATTGAAGGAAAGAGTATCTTTGATAGCTTGTTGATAATCAATTAACTTTTCTCATGATTAAAGAAATAAAGTATACTTTGAGAGTACATTTGACACTCTCAATGTAATCTCCTCGACTCTGTATTAAAAACAAATGGAACTCCAAACGTAACGTAATGATGGTTTTGGATCATGGATCACATAACAACGACTAGATCATCGCTGTCAATCAATGGGTCCTCAATAAAGGAGTTCATAATGCAACTAGGGGATAAGCAAGGCGATACACACTCTTCATTCCTCTTCATTCTTGTTATGAAAGCTCTAAATGTGATCACTACAAAGGCACGCTTGTTGTGCATTCTCCAAGGTATTTCTACCCCCAAAGGATACATAGGTTCTTTCTCACCTTTTTATGTGGATGATGTCTTGTTCAAAGGAGAATGAATGAATTAAACTTCCATAACTTAGCAAGGATCCTTAGCAGTGGCGGAGTTTCAAATAATTGTTGGGGGGAGGGGGCGAAAATTTACGTGACCAAATTTTTTTTTTTTCAATCGATCATTATGTCTCGGTTAATCGGGTTAAATGTTTGGGTCAAACAACAAAAAAATAAGTATCTAATAATTATCATTATGCGTGAAAAAAGAGTAGGTACCTGAAAGAAGAATTACAATTTAGCTTGACAACCTTTCAGACTCATTGACGATTTTTTACGTTTATCTTGATTTGCATCAACACTTTCTTTATCAAACAAGCACCTAGTGTGGGCGGTGGACTGGGGGTGGTGTGGACGTGATTCGGGAAAGAAAATGCTCTACGATCAGGAAGGGAAAAAAAGAAATTAAGGTAGGGAGGGAGAGGGGGGGGGGAAGAAGTCACGGAGAAAGAGAGATTTAAATATTTAGAGGAGTAAATTATGATTTTGGCCCATGTGGTTTAAATGTTTGAACTATTTCAACCCAAAATATAATCTTCTATCAATGAAGCCCCTATGGTTTAAAAAACTAATGATTTTGACCCCTAATCATAGTTAGGTTTGAGGGTCAAAATTCAAAACAATTAGAATAGTCAAGTTTGGGGGCCAAAACCGTTAGTTGTTTAAACCACAGGGGCTGTAATGATAGAAGATTTTATTTTGAACTGAAATAGTTAAAACAATTAAACCACAAGGGCCAAAACCGTAATTTACTCTATTTAGGGGAAATAAAGGGGAACAAAAAAAATTAGGGATTTTAATATGTGGGTAATTTTTGAAGTTAATTTTTTATTTACTAATTAGAAAAAATTTTAAAAATTTTGTTTTTTATTTTGAAGAGATGGTAATATATATGTGTATATATATATATATATATATTTAAATTGGGGGGGGGGAATCAAAATTTTTTAAAAAAAATTAAACTTCCGCCGAAAATTAACACTACTGACGAAAAAAGAGAGGGGCTTCGCCTATGATCCTTAGATGGTTCAACTTGACTTTTGGCCAAAAAGTGAACTTTGCTAAGAGTGAAGCATTTGGAGCTGGGGTTAAGCATTGTGAAATTGATTTGCATTACATTCTTCATTTCAGAAGGGGTTCTATTCCATACATGTTCTTGGGCATACCTGTGTGAGTGAACATGAATCTAGTAAAAAGTTGGAATTTGATCATCAACAAGTTCGATTCGAAGCTCTCCCGATGAAAAGCATTTGGTCTGTCTTTTACAGGTAGACTTCAGTTCATGTGTCATGTAGCAGTTTTAGGTAGCTTACTGTTATACTGTTTATCTTCATTTATATCCCCTGCTCAAGTGATTCGCACCACAAAGCAACCGAGAAGAAAATTTTTGTGTGGAGGCAACACCGCGAACGTAAAAATTTGTGACGTTTCTTAGGATAAGGTCATGGCTTCTATAGAACTAGGTGGGCTTGGAGTGGGTTGTATCAGATCGGTAAAACTAGCACTTTTAGATAAATGGTTATGCTGTTTTAAGAACTTTAAAACGAACATGGCGACATCTATGGCATGAGTGATTTCAACTATTCACATTCATAATAAGGCATGTCTTTCAATACCAATAAAATCAATTATGCAGGTGTGAAAATTTACATCAAGTTCATTTGGACTTCATAGTATCTGTACATGCCTCATTTGCGGTGCACACATATAATGTATATATGTGCAAGTTCTCAAGAGACAAAAGTAAAATTACACGAATTTTGACGTTAGTTTACTTCTTTTGTGAAAATAACCATAAAAGCGTGGGATGATGAACTTCAAACGATAACTTTGAGCCGAGGACTCCTTTAGAACAACCTTTGTATCCCAACTGGGATAGAGATATGGTTTGTCTTCATCCTTTACCCCAGACACTACTAAAGAGTGAAAACATACTAGGTGAGTTGATTTGTTTGATTTAGTATCTATAATGTACATAAGAACTTGTGGCGGATAAATGAGATACTGTATTGGCTCAATTGTTGGGTCGAACAGCCTACCACGATGCAGTCGATTTCCGGCCAACTATGCAATAGTGAAACATGGAACTACATAGCATAATGTTGGTCTTGGAAACATGATTCGAGCCAAGATATTTGTGCGTGAAAAGTTTACTGACGAGTCACCCAACCACAATTCTGGACTAGTTGGATCCTGATGATGATCATTTGCTTTAATCTCGAAACAACCTCTTTTTTCTTGAAAATAAAGGTAAAGTTTGTTTATATCTTGCTCTCTCCAGACGTTACTAATAGCTTGGTTGTTACTGAGACTTTACTAAATTTAGTGGTTGTTGGTAGTTGTTTCATTTGACGTGTGTTTTTAGATAGGATTCCAGCAAGAGAGCCACTCTCAAAAAGAGGCATTTCCTTGGCCTTAGAGTTTATGTGCCCTAGGAATGAACCCGTTCTGACCCACACTTATCTTGACTCGAACTCGTTCTGATCTGTTATCCAGCCCGACCCAACCCACTCATTTTGCAATGTTTAGTTTTTACCATAATTTTTATAATACACTCGTTCAATGAAAAAAATTGCGATTTTGCAATTAAAAATATCATAAACGCTTTTGGTAACCATACTGGTGAAATAAGAACGTTTAGGAGAATCGAAACTTTTTACACAATTTATAAGAAGTTAAATGAACTTACACAAAGTTGGTGAAAAGAATGGATGAAATATACGACACATTTTAAATTTAAAGAACATTAAAAGTAAGTAATGATAATCATACCATATATACAATTTCATAAAACTTTTTTGGACAAAAAATCAGCTCTTAGTTCTAATTTAACATCAAATTATATAGATTTCACCTGGTGAAAATGATGAAATGTGTCACACATTTAAAGCTAATGAAACTTAGATATCAAATATGCAATTTCATATAGCTTTTAAGGAGCCGATGGACTCTAGATCAATTGGTTTAGAAGGATGTAACCTCATGGCTTTTCAATGCGAAAATCATGATTTTGAGTCTTACTTGAAACTAGAGGGTGGGCATAAAATCCGGACTCGGAACTGACAACCTGAACTGGAACTGGTCATACCCGAACCGGTGGGTACAAACGGGTCTGGTTTTTCAGACAAATTATAACTGGAACCGGCCTGAACCCGAACCGGTCAAAAACCGATCGGAATCGGCCGAAACCCAGAACTGGAACCGGGTCTTGACTTTGTTGACCGGAACCGGAACCGGTTCCAAAAAACCCGATTTGCGCACCTATACTTGAAACAATATGTTCCAGGTGGGTCAAAGATTTTACCACAATTGGTCTTCGGACTGTGGGTTTCCTTTGAAATGATAGGTGAGCCAGTTCACCAGCGCTGTTTGCTTTTTGCGGGCGTGGGTGGCCTTTCGCCATTGGGTTTACTCACGTGGCCGGACTTAAAATGTA
This sequence comes from Mikania micrantha, assembly GCA_009363875.1. Lineage (NCBI taxonomy): Eukaryota > Viridiplantae > Streptophyta > Magnoliopsida > Asterales > Asteraceae > Mikania > Mikania micrantha. The sequence continues at coordinate 25,709 of SZYD01000698.1, forward strand.
TTTGTTGGCCGTTAAAAAAAATTATATAGCTTTTTAAGGACGAAAAATAATCTCTTAATTCTTCTTTAACATCAAACTGGTGGAATTTCCCCTGCCTATTTGGCTAGAGTTTCGTCAATGATCTAAAAAAAATAAAAACACGAATACAAAAATCAAAAAATCTGTCCGTGAATGGAATGGAATGGACGTGAGAAAGAAATGGGTCATTATCATTCTATTGTCATGTTTGGTTACCTCTGGTAATAAAATGATTCATTACTTCTTGTTGTTTGGTAGACATGAGAAGATGAATGAATGGAATACAAATTATGAGTCGAGTCGTAGTTTTAATCATTGTTCGAATCATGGGTCGAGACATGGTTCGGACCATCGGTCGGTTCATTGGTCAGTTATTGTTTTGCTCGTTGTTCGATCATGAGACATTTCATGGATCAGGTCATAGTTTGGTTTGTGGATTGGGTCGTAGCTCGGGTTATGGTTTGTGTCAAGGTTTGGGTCATTGTTCACGTCATGGTTCAGGCCATGGGTCGAGTCATAGTTCGAATCATGGTTCTCATCGCGGTTTAGGTCATGAGTCAAGTCATGGTTTGAATCATGGCTCGTGTCATGGTACAAGTCATGGTTCGGGTCATGGATCAGGTCAAGAGTCAGGTCATGAGTTGGGTAATGGTTTTGGACATGGATTGGATGATTGGTCGGATCACTTCTTCAAGAGAAGGGATGAAAAAAAACACACTCATACTCCAAGGAATGAAAATCATCAAAAGTGAAGGAATCACATTCTTTATGAAATGGTGCATTTCATTCCTATGTGATAACCAAACACATTTCTTTTTATTTCAACTTAATGACTCATTCCATTCTACCATTCATTTATGCATACCAAAAGCTACCTTGCATTCTTAATAACTCAAAACAAATAGTAAATAAAATTAACCAAGGTCATACAATCACTACTTGGTAGAACACCACGAACCCACTCGTGCATTGAAGACAAAAATAAAAATTATGCCTCAATAAACATGGTGAATTAAACCAAGTATTTTAAGTAGAATCTTTATGCCATATCCCAAAGATAAAATGCACCTATACGCTAACAAAGTTAAAAGCATAAAAATGATGAACTAAAACAAATAGAATATAAACATAATCCAAAAAGTAAAAATATAATAAAAAAATAAAAAATTGAGTAACTGATTAAAAAAATGAGACGTGCATGTTTGAAATTTATTTGAAAATAACTTATTGGCTTTATAAAGAAGCAAATAAATTAAAAAACTGTTTAGGAATGTTAAAAGTTTTTAACTTTTTGAGTAAGGTTAAAAAATTGTTTTTAAAAAACTATAATTTGTAGCTTTTAAAAAGACTTTTTAACTTTTTGAATGAATATGTTAATAATTAATCCAAACACTTTTTTAAAGCTAATCCAAACAACTTATTGATTATTCGCATATCAAAAACTTTTTAAAACTTCATTTTTAAAAAAATCATAAGTTAATAATTACTTTTGTCAAAAGATATAAATAAGCAATTCCAAACATGCCTAAGTTTTGTTAGCCTCATCAGTCCAAAATAAAAAGGTCATGTGAATGATCTAAAATAAAAACGTAAAAACGTTACAGGATGTTACAGTTTTCATGGGTTGGACCTGATTTATAGGTTCTTTTCTGTTTTGTTTTCTTTTGAGTCGGGACTCCTTCGGAGCAACTTTTTTATCCCAACTAGGATAGGAGTAAGGTTTGTATTCAGCCTTTCTACTCAGATCCTGCTAAATAGTGAGAAAATACCGAGGAAGTTTTTATTTTCTTGTTTAAATAACACAAAAAAGAAAAATATAATACTTCAAATCAATCATAAAAAAATAAAAAACTTCGTGCCAAAATGAGCATACAAGTTGTGATGTCATAAAACCACTTTCATTGTCAAAATAATACTTCAAATCAATCACAAAAAGAAAAAAAAAAAACACAAAAAAAAATATATATTTTCCAAATTATTTATGATTGCAAATATTCAATTTCCCTAATCAACAGATGCTTCATCTTTCTTTACCTCATGTCTTGTTTATCACCTTTAACCATCTCAGAGAAAACTCTGGCCATTGAGACACCATCAAAATTACCCAAACTTCCTTCACTAAGCACTGTGCTACTAACAACATTCTCAACATTACTTTTTTCAGAATTGTTGATTGTTTGACCTGTATTCATTTCAATTCCTTCAAGTTGAAGTGCATATTCAAGATTCCATAAAACATCTCCCATTGTAGGCCTATAAATACCTTCATCTGCCAAACATTTATCAGCAATATCCACAAACTTCTTTAAAGACTCCATTTTCATCTTCCCAACAAGATACGGGTCAACAATTTTCTCCAATTCGCCTTTCATCTGCAAATCTTTGACCCATTCGACCAAACTGATCATTCCCCTAGGACGAGACGGGTCAATCACAGGCCTCCCACACAAAATTTCAAACATAACAACCCCAAATGAGTAAACATCAGACTTCTCTGTCAATTGTTGTCTAGTCATGTATTCAGGATCAAGATAACCAAAACTTCCTTTGACTGCAGTACTAACATGTGTCTTGTCAAAGTCTGGCCCATCCTTTGAAAGCCCAAAGTCAGCAACTTTAGCCATGAAATTTTCATCCAACAATATGTTAGCAGACTTGACATCTCTATGAATGATTACTTTTGAAGAACTCGTGTGTAGATAATGAAGCCCTCTTGCTGAACCTATGCAGATCTCGAGCCTTTGCCTCCAATTCAGTTTAGGAAGATCTGAACCGTACAGATGGTTTTTCAGAGTCCCGTTTTCCATATACTCATAAATAATTATCATTTCATCCCGTTCATCACAATATCCTATTAAAGCTACCAAATGACGGTGACGAAACTGGGATAACATTTCAATTTCTGTTTTGAATTCAGCTAAGCCTTGATGAGACTGAGGAGCACCTCTTTTCACAGCGACTTTTGTACCATCAAATAATGTTCCTTTGTAAACTTTCCCAAAACCACCAATTCCAATCACCAAACTCTCACTGAATCTATCCGTAGCTTCCTGAATTGTTATTAATGGAAAACGGTATCCAATCTTTGATTTTGAAAAAATGGTACTTTCATTTGGGCTTAAGTTTTCTTGTGTAGAGTTGCCAGTATTTGATGATTTTTTTCTATTTCTTCTGCATAAGATGAAGATCAATGAAACCAAAGAAACCACAACCAACAATGCTCCTGCAACCGATGCCACTATGACCCAAACTTTGTGCTTTGACCGAGAAGTCGAAGACAAAATCCTAGAATCAACTTCACCAAGATTCCCATTAGAATTGCTTATTTTCATAATCTCAAGCCCATTAAGAAAGCTTTCTGGTGATGCACCATTTGCAAGGCTAGTTCCTATACTTACACTTATCATACCATTCCCGCTTACCCTAGTGACAGCATCCAAGAAGTATGGAGCACCCCAGATGTTTGACGTGCGTTGACCAAGATTAAGATCCTTAGCAACCGACATTGAATTTAAATAAACATTGAGGACCAATTGCCAAGGCGGGCGTTCAAAAATATCACAAAAATGAAACCGAACCAAGTAGGAAAAACCCGGGTCAACATTGAAAAACCAAGTGTTATTGAGAAGTGCACTGGGGTTAAGCTCGGTATCTAGTTTCGTAGCAGTACCATAAACGGATAATGGAGCAATATCAACCGATGGACCATTTAGTGTATAGTTTACAATACTTAGATTTGAAACATACCGAATGAAATTGTTCTGCTTTATAAAGGGACCATCTGAGTTCCAAAGTCGCCACAACGTATCATTGTCAGGAGAAACCGATTGGTTACCCATATTAATCCTAGCCACTGTTTCCAGTGCACGTGTGATCAAATTGTGATGGTTTCTTGGAGGTTCAACAGTTTGAGCAGAAACAGGGATGAGTTCATCTGGGTGAGAAATAACTTCTAAAGCATTTAGAAAGGCGAATGAATTGGCAGAAGGATCAAAAGTGATAACTAATTCATCAGAGGTGATGTTTAAAGAATATTCTTTAACAGTAAGGTTAGCATCTGGTTGGAAATCTTTCAGCAGAGTAAAACCTTGAGCAGATACAGAGAATTTAGAAGTACTGAGATTGTAGGTTTGAATATCTGAATCGAAAGGGAAGAAATGCAGGCGAATGAAGTGACGCCCGTGTTGATTGATTGAAAACGTGAAGTTGGATGTTTGATTGAGAATTCTAGCAGTTGTATACAATAAAGATCCATAAGTGGATGGAATTGATTGAGAATTTGTTGCATTTACTGATTCTTGATCTGGGTTTGAAAGAAAATGATAATTGGAAGTGTCTGATAAGAAGATCCTATCACCAACAGAACTATTTGTGGGAGATCCACAATCTATTAGATAGTTATCCTTAGGCTCAAACTCTAAGGAGCATTTCATCAAACACATGGTGGACATAACCCATATTAACAATCCATATTTGTCAAATTCCATACCAGTGAACCAATCCAACCAAACCAAAAACAAAAGGGTTTAAAACACCCAACAAAAGAATGAAAGAAATGAAAGAAAATCAAGAATAAACTACCTGATCATCAAAGAGATTAACCCCAAAATCCCAAATTTCGTGTGGTGGAAGAAGCAAGAACTAATCACTCCACAGAACCTGCTAATTAGCTGTTGAAAATAATAATCAAGAAAGCAACTGATGTATGTTTTCCACGAAGAGTATTCACAAAAAGTGTTTTAAAATTGAAAAAGTGGACGAAAAGGGCAAATCACAAGCACATATAGTCAATGGTACACTGATGTTTACACATCAAAATCAAGTCCAAAAACAGAAACACAAAATTGGGATAAGATAGAGGATTACAGCTATATAATTGGGGCTCACCAATTCATGTGAAACCAGCAGACAAGTTGTTGGATCGAAACTTCGTAACAAATTTTGGTTAAAGATTAAAAAAATGGGTAGCAAAATTATGAGAAGATCACTTTCCCATTTGAAAATTTTGGAAGCTTGTGAAAGAGAAGCAGGAAGAGTTGGCCAAAACGCGTTTTGGGCCAACAACCGGACCATTGTGGTTTGACTTGCCTGCATCACGGTGTTTATTATCTCCCTTTCCTTATTTATTTATTTATTTATTTTTGTTCAGCATATTTTGTATCATTATTTACATGAGGCAATGATTAAATAAAAAGTTTATTTTTTTAAGAAGGCCTAAAAGGATTTTTAAAATCTTTAAAACCGACTCAAGCGAAATTCGATTGAACTCATTTCGATGACATTGGAACCGTCTTATCGAACCTGACAAGATTTGCTTTTTGGTTTTAGCTTTAACAACTAGTTTTATAGTTTGGATTTTAGGGCATATTTTTTAGCTTTTAGGTTTTATCTTTATGTTTTGGTTTGTTTTTATAATTTTAGTTTTATTATTAGGGTTTATTGTTTATGATTTAAGGTTTAGGTTTTAGGGAATTACAAGCCGGTTCCAATAACGTAAAAATGAATTCAATCGGAGTTTGTTTGAGTCGGTTTTCGAGTTTTTAAAAATCATTCTTAGCCTTCTTAAGGAAAAAAAATACTTTTTAGGTGAACCTTCCGCTATTTACATACATCCATAGTAGTGAGAACCTTAATTACATAATTATTCAATCCTTAAAATCTATTATATATTTCCTTTTTAGAGAGGAAAATATGTTATTGATTAGTTTATTTGAAAAAGAATGTATTTTTGAAAAAGGAGAAATATGTAATTGACTTTTTTACTTGGGTATATATGTAGTAAATGATCATTTAAAAGGGAAATATGCAAATGTTCTTATTTTATAGGGACATTTACATATTTCTCTTTCTTTACTTGTAAAATTAAATATTTTTCCAAAATCATGATTTCAGAGTATTGTTCATTATAAATTAAAATTTTGTACCTTAAGGAAATATGTAATTTTTCAAGTTATAAAAAGAAAATATGTAATTCTCCATATTTTGTAAGATGGTTTTAAGTTTTGAGGGATTTGTTAGACACAAAATAATATAATTAACAAGAAAAAAAATAAAATAAATATGAAAAGGCAAAGATGATTAGGCTGATTAGCATTCTATTGTTTTATTTGGTTGATATTTCTACTACTAATAAACAAATAATTCTTATGTCACTTGTCATCTAACCAGAGTGTACAACTAATGATTTGTCACTTGTCATATAACTATAGTGTACAACTCATGATTTGTCACATGTCACTAAAATAACATATCCGATTAAATTAAAACATTTCTCATTATTATCCTTCTAAATTAAAAACATTTTTTTTTCAATCTTTCATTAATTTAGCATATAAAATGTGATTTTAAGTTCCACTAAATTACTAATAATTTAAAATTTGAAATTTAAAATTAAAGTTTACTTGACTTTGATTTAGAGATAGAAAACAATTGATTATGTCTCATTGATGCACATTAGTAATTTAATGTTTTAATAAAAAAAATTTCTCATCACGGCAAATAGGTTTTATTTATTTATTTATTTTTTGCATCTCGCATTAATATTTATATTCGTATATAGGTTTTACTCCTCTATGATTATACAAATTTTCTTAATTTACTCATTACTTAAAATATAAAATTAAAAATTTGTCATAAGTTGAATTCTTAACAAATTTGATATGAAACAATTATTTAATGTAAGCATTATAATAAAATATTTTTTTAACACATGATCATTAACAAATGTGATATTAAACGAGCTTGATGTTTCGATAAATGACTATATTTTAAAGGTTCGGATACAAAGAAGGTTGCGTCAACTGGACTGCAAAATAGCTATTGAAAAATACTTAATAGAAATGATTCTAATATATTGACAGTTTTTTTATCTTTTTTTTTTATAAAAATTGACTATTTTTTTTGTTTTACAAGAAGACAATTTCATTAATTTTATGTTTTGTGATGACAATAATTAAAAGTCAAGTATAGTCACTTTTAAAAGTTGGCTTTCATTTAAGAAATCCAGTTTTCTACATGGTTAATGGTATATTACATTAGAGTGAAAAGCAAGAATGGACTTAAACTCCAAATTATATATAATCATTAAAAACCAATTTAAAAGGAATAGTAAAGTTTTGTTTTTTCGATTTTGGTCACTAAAACTTAATAGTAAACTTTTGTTTTTTCGATTTTGGTCACTAAAACTTTTATATAATATAAAGTTTTGTTTTTTAGATTTGGCCACTAAAACTTTTAAAGTTTTGTTTTTTCGATTTTCGTCATTAAAACTTTTATATTAGAACAGTTTTGTTTTTTCAATTTTTGTCACTAAAACTTTTATATAATATCAAGTTTGTTTTTTCGATTTTTGCCACTAAAACTTTTATATAATATAAAGTTTTGTTTTTTCGGTTTTGGCCACTAAAACTTTTTAAAGTTTTGTTTTTTATATTTTGGCCACTAAAACTTTTATATAATATAAATTTTTTTTTTCGATTTTGGCCACTAAAACTTAATAGTATAGTTTTTTTTTCGATTTTTGTCACTAAAACTTTTATATAATATAAAGTTTTGTTTTTTTTTATTTTGGCCACTAAAACTTTTAAAGTTTTGTTTTTTCGATCTTGGCCACTAAAACTTTTATATAATATAAAATTTTGTTTTTTCGATTCTAAAAGTTTTTTATAATGTAAAGTTTTGTTTTTCGATTTTAGTCACTAAAACTAAAGTTTTGTTTTTTTGATTTTGGTCCCTAAAACTTTTATATACTATAAAGTTTTGTTTTTCAATTTTGGCCACAAAAACTTTTAAAGTTTTGTTTTTTTGATTTTTTCCACTAAAACTTTTATATACTATAAAGTTTTGTTTTTTCGATTTTGGTCACTAAACACTTGAAATAAATAGTAAAGTTTTGTTTTTTTCATTTTGGTCACCAAAACTTTTATATAATATAAAGTTTTGTTTTTTTAATTTTGGCCACTAAAACTTTTAAAGTTTTGTTTTTTCGATTTTTGCCACTAAAGCTTTTATATATTATAAGGTTTTGTTTTTTCGATTTAGGCCACTAAAACTTTTATATAATATAAAGTTTTGTTTTTTCGATTTTGGCCACTAAAAGTAAAGTTTTGTTTTTTTGATTTTGGTCACTAAACCTTTTATATAATATAAAGTTTTGTTTTTTCGATTTTGGCCACAAAAACTTTTAAAGTTTTGTTTTTTCGATTTTTGCCACTAAACCTTTTATATAATATAAAGTTTTGTTTTTTTTTTATTTTGGCCACTAATACTTTTTAAAGTTTTGTTTTTTCGATTTTGGCCACTAAAGCTTTTATACAATATAAAGTTTTGTTTTTTCGATTTTGGCCACTAAAGCTTTTATATAATATAAAGTTTTGTTTTTTCGATTTTGGCCACTAAAACTTAATAATAAAGTTTTTTTTTTCAATTTTGACCATTAAAACGTTTATATAATCTAAAGTTTTGTTTTTTCGATTTTGGACACTAAAACTTTTTAAAGTTTTTTTTTTTGATTTTGGCCACTAAAACTTTTATATAATATAAAGTTTTGTTTTTTCGATTATGGCCACTAAAACTTAATAGTAAAGTTTTGTTTTTTCGATTGTGGTCACTAAAACTTTTATATAATATAAAGTTTTGTTTATTTGATTTTGGCCTCTAAAACTTTTAAATTTTGTTTTTTCGATTTTGTATAATTTTATGTTTATATATATATAATTGTATAGAGTTTGTGATGAGAGATTTGATTTTGATATGTAACTTATGATTTTGCAAATGATATATAATAACCGTTCTCAGGAGAGTACTGTGATAACCCGCCGCAACGCGCGGGGTGTGATTAAACCTAGTTATGAATAAAGATGGAAAACTTGCAAATACAAGAATAAACATGATATACAAGGAAATTGTCACACCCCCAATTTTCAACTAACGGAATCATACCGTTTGGGAACGTGACAAACCAGGATCTCAGATCATTAGACATAACGAAGACCTCTATATGAATTTCAAAACATACTTTGGTCTTTAAAACATAACATCAGAGTTTTCAAAATTTGCGGAAGCGTTATAAAACCAGTAACAGTTGTAAAATGTAAAATACAATACAAAGTTTTCAAATGTTCAAATTCAAATCACTGAAATGAAATAAATGCACGCGACTCTATCTCCTAGTCCATGCCAGCTCTATTGCGCACCTTAGCGTCCTGAGAAAACATGTAAATCAAGTCAACACAAAGGTTGGTGCATAACACAGGTTTTAAGTATTCACAATGTTCAAAACAACAGTTTGAATATCAAGTTGTAGATAACATAATCACACATGCATAGTCATGATAGCTAGTCATATAAACTATTTACATAAGTGTTCGACACCGAAGCTGACGAATTGCCATGCTATAGCATGTTTTTGCCTTGCCACTATTGTCTAGCATAACAATAGTAAAAATGTGTTTGGTCAGTCAAACACCTGCGTAGATCCCATCTACCAGGTGAGGTTTGTCAAACCTAATAGATCTATTTCCAACTACCACGCTTTGCTCTACGGCAAACTAAACGGTTCGAGGTGTGTAAGGACTTTCAATTGCTATGTTGTCACATAATGTAAACAGATAACTCATGCAAGTGATATGTATCTAGAAAGAGTTTGTTGCACATGTTTTCTCCCCCCAAAACAGTTTAAAATAAGAAAGGGGTCGTGTACGCATCTTTGATTTTAGCAGAATGATCAAATACTTGTGAACTTGCGTAGAAATCCTCTACGAAGAATCTGTGGTTTAAACAATAACCTAAAGTTATTCGGAATGTTGTCATGTGCTTGAAATCACATACGTGTCAATACACGTATGTTAGAGTGTTAGAAATATACATACAAATGTACATGTGCCCTTGAAATTTATTTAAATAAAATCCTATATGATTTTATTTAAATACACGCAATTATACGCGATTTCTTTTTCGATCTAAAATATGAATTTTACTATTTCAAGGTGATCGTATTCCCGTTACGGTTCCAACGCAACTCGAACGAATCGAATCGGACTTGAAACGAAAGAGTTATGAGTTAAAATCAAAAATGGTTCAAAAATATAAAAACTGGCAGCCCTCGGGTTCGAACCCGCGACCTGCCACACCCATCACACACACTCTACCATGTTCGCCCGCTAGGGTATCGCAACAGATATCAGAAATAAATTGTTTTAAACCCTCTTCCAGTCCAAATCCCCTTTCATATTATAGCCGAAGCAATATCTTCCCAATCGATCCCCAATTCGAATCTGATCAACACTTAAACTATAGGGTTTCTATTCTAATCATCCAACCGACTCCTTAGATGATCTTAATTCAAACAATTATCTATTGAAACTCAATTAATCGAGTTTGACCCTGTTCGAACTCAAGTTTCCTAAATCCCGCATCAAATCAGTTAAATTGACTATTAACAAGTTCCGGATTCATAAGGATTTCATTAAGATTGATATTTAAAACTTTCTGGTAGTTTTTATTGACTTATAAACCTCATTTGAATTGAAATCCCCAATTCGACATTATTCACGAACCCTAGATATTAACCTTCATTAATTCGATGTTACAACCAGCAATTGATCCATGTCTTAGCTTAATCGGAATACTCTGTAACTATTAGTAATCATTAATTTGATTCTAAAACACATCTAGATGAAAATCCCCAAAACAGTTTATGTATAAACCCTAGAAGCTTGAACCTAACCAATTCGTTATAATGTGATGAAATCAAATCATGGGTTTTGTTAATCGGCACATTATGAAACTAATGGCACCATTTGATTTCATTTTTAAACTCATCCCGATCAAAACCCCCAAAACAGTTACAAAGATGAACCCTAGAATCAAAAACCATATGATTCGATGTTTAATCACGAATTTGTTATATGGGTTAGTTTAGTCGGCCCTTTTAGAAAGTTTAGGATCAATTACTAACCTGATTTGATATGGAATTGAGGTAGAACCACTTTGAGCCCTAGATTCGGCAACCCTTTGATCGAAATCCTTCTTCCCGAACTTCTGAAATCGAATTGTGATATAGGAAAGCTTCTAAGTAAGCCGACTAGAGGTTCTGAAGTTTCAATTTCAAGAATTATGATCCAATGATACGAATTTGATAATGACTCAAAATGGTTTCGACTTTTGAGTTAATATCATGATTAATTCGAACGTTATGATAGAATTAACTGGTTATAACCGATAACAATCATCAATATGATGGTTATGAATGATTATTACAATTAATTATAGTGTATTGCATAGAATTCCGAATTCCCCTCTTGCGTGATGACGAATTTTGACTCCTGAAGTCAAAATTGAACCTTCCTTTAACTAATTACAAGTCTAAACTTGTAATTAAAGTGTATTAGGATAGATTTCAGTTAATACTAATCCCTTAGGTTTGATTTTTCTCAATTACATAACAATTCGGTTTACAAAGTTGAACCGAAATTCCCGAACTATCACTAATTTGATCAATTGGAATGCTATTGGACTCAATTAATCCATTTGGGCCAATTGGGCCTACCTTAGGCTCACTGGGCCTATCTTGGCCTTACTGGGCCACCCTTGGGCTTATTGGGCCTACATTGGCTCTGTTGGGCCTACATTGGTTCTGTTGGGCCTACATTGGCTCTGTTGGGCCTGTGATCTCACCATCTTCAGTTAACAAGGTTAATCCGAAAAGTCGGATTGTCACAGAAATATTTGAAAGTTTGAAAACAATTTATGTAACTTTTTATTTTATTATATTTTGTGTGATATATAAGTTGACTAGGTTAGTACCCCGTGTATTACACGAAATGAAAAAAAATATTATTAATTAACAGTTACTAATAAAAATTTAAACTATATAAGATATTTTTTAATATAAAATATGATTAAATATAATTTCATACATTAAATAATAAAATAATTATATTATTTTTTTGAACACTAATTTTTTATAGTTTGTTTCTTTAAGTATTTCGTTTTTCAATACTATTATTAAAAATTCCTAATTTTCTAATAATTTGGTATTTTACAAAAGTGTGTTTTTTAATATTAAAATATTTTTAATGTATTAAAAAAGTCTTATTTTTAATTAAAAATTGTGTTAAAAGTATATTTAATATTTAATATAGGATATATATAATAGGAGATAGATGCGGGAAAAAAAATCAATGTGCTCTAGGAACACGTCAAGTGTCCCTAGAAACCTTTATTTATTAGTTAAGTAAGATATGTTAAAAGTAAACAAACAAACAAACTTATCCAGTATATTCCCACTTTTCAGTAGGGTCTGGGGGGGAAGGATAGACACAAACCTTACCCCTATCCCAGTTGGGATAGAGAGGCTGCTCCAAAGGAGTCCCCAGCTCAAAGTTATCGTTTGAAGTTGATCATCTCAACATTTTTAACGTTATTTTCACAAAATAAGTAAAATAACGTTAAAATTAGTGCAATTTTACTTTGGCCCCTTGAGAGCCCACACATATATACATTATATGTGTGCACTGCAAATAGAGCGTTAAGATATGTTAAAAGTAGTTAGAAATTATTTTATTCTTTATAATTTTCTTTTAATGATCATTATCTGATTTCACAGTATACTTTCGTATATTATTTGTCTGTTGTTTAATAATCTAATTCATAACTTTTACATCAATTGTCGTTATAGAATATTATTAAAATCTTTTTTCAATTGAATTTTTTACCTTTCAGTAAACCCGTGTGTTACATGGGTTACACACACTTATGAATAATTGTTTGCAAATACACATTTGTTCTAACTTCTATCTATTTTTTGAAACCTATATTTTTTTAGCGTTACGATTTTTTTCGTCAATACAAAATATTAAAAAACAAAACAAAGTATTTTTTATGTGTAATTTTTTATTTATTATTAAATGAATAAACAACTCATCCTACACACATTTAATGAATATAACACACATGATGAGTCAAAATAACAAGTTTTGATATTTTTTTAGTTGTGATTTTGGTTATTTAATTTTAAATGTTTTTCATTTTATCTTATTTTATTTTATCTTAATCGCTTAAAAAACGATAAATTGAAATTATTAGATATTTTGAAATCTTAATTTATTTTTCTATACTTTTCCTAGCATTCATCTATCTAAATGGGTTAATGTGTTTATATATTTTTTACATGAATATAATTACTTTGGTATTTATAACTTATTTATTAAATTTATTCATTCAATCGCAGTTAAATGAACTATCCATTTTCAATAAACTTCATTATGTAAATTAAACAACAAAAAGTTATCTCAAAAAAATCATTTTACAATTTTAAATCTTAATTATTAATTCGTATTAATTAATATTGTTTTATGAATCATTTAGGGATGACAAAAAAACCCGCGCCCGACGGGTTAACTTGAAACTCGCTACAAATGGGACGGGTATTCACAAACCCGGGTATGAGATTAATTTTCAAAATTTTCGCGGGTATGTGATAAACATGAGATTTGTTCATATACCCATTTACCCAGCCCGATTACCCGATTATATATACCCATTTACATGTCACATGTACCCAATTATAAATACTCATTTATATACATTTGAAGTAAATATAATTTGTTTATTTTTTTTATTATTTTTGAAATTTAGAAATTGTTCATTAGATTTGTTTTTTTGTCTTTGTTTTTTTGTAGCAACTGTAATAATTTATTTTAAACATTTTCTTTATAATTGTTCTTCTTTTGTTTGTCTTGAATGATACTAATCAACTTATTACATTTTGAAATTTCATGGCATATTTAATAGGTTATGAAAAAAATAAATTTATAATTAGTTACCTGATGAGTAAATACCCGATAGATATCCGATGGGTTTTGGGACGGGTATGAGACACTTTTATAATAGGGTATGGGATTGAGATTATTCAAACCCGTCCCATTGCCATCAATCCGTGTAATAAACGTACATCATGTTATATGTTAAAAAAGAAAAACTAAATGAATGTAATACACTCATTTGTCAAGTCGTAGGTCAAATGATAATTCGAGGCATGGGTCGGGTTATAGTTTAGATCATAGCTCAATGCTAGATCGAATAATAAAAAAAAACAAAAGAACAAAATAAACAATCAATAAATTTGTTAATTAAGATAGAAATCATTTAATTCATCAAAGGCTTTTCTTATTCATTGCATCTATTACATAGAACTAATGTTCTATTTTAGATATAACTTATTGATGATGTTACATAACAGTGACATTTAACTTGCAAAAGACACTTTGTTTATTCTTAGTCATTAAGAGATTACAAACAATTAACAATTAACAATAACTAATAACAAATACAACTGACCAAAAATTCATTATAGTTAAAACTACTAAAAGCGTAACACTTATTCAAACAACAGTTATAGTTCAATGGCTCCTAGACTTCTGCACTTGTGCATCAACACTTATTCAATCAACAGTTACGGTTTATTGACTCTTAGTTCTTTTAGACTTAAAAACACCCCCCTCCCTCGCGCGGGCGGAACTAATGAAGCCAAAACACTTTTTCTTTTGAACTGTTGTCCTTGCCTTGAACTTTCTTCTAATTCGACCTCTGATGTCATTTGAAAAGCAGTGGACCATTTCATTTTCGCCACTAGTGGCGGATCCAGGAAAAATTTTCAGTGGGTTCACTAGTTATAAACACTTCAATTAGATAGAACAGGACACAAAAAATTTCGGGTCGGTTTGACGGTTCGAGTCTTGTAATGTTTATCACGTAATAACAATGCAATATATTAAGTCAATAATTAAAAAGATATCGTCATTAATTAAAGAGTTCGAAGGTGCGAAGTGTACGCTCGTTTAAGATTTCTGAGCTCCGGACTAAACGAGAGTCAAAGGGGTCGCGCCCCTTGTGGGGTTTAGGGCAACACCCCGAAACATAAACGAAATTTAGGAAAAAATATTAATTTCGGAAAGTGATTTAACACGATTCTATATAAATTCATGCATTGATTATCGAGAATTATCTAACAAAAATCACTTAATCCATTCGTAACGCTTTCAAGTGCTTCATTTTCAACCGCACATTTGTCTTTACGATCTTCACTGCCAAAAAACATCTCTCAACTGTCGCGGTTGAAACCATAGGGGCCTTAAAATAAATTCCAAGGGTGCCTAATTGTTTTATTTAATCAACATTAATATAAATTACATGGTTTTTAAGAAGTTGAGTGGGATCCTTGCCACCCACTAACCTCTTCTTGCATCCGCCCCTGGACTTACTCCTGAACAAGTGATTCTCCAAGCTGCCTCGTGGCATAAATTCATAAACCAGAAGCCTATGTTCATCTTCCAAACAATACCCAATCAAATTCACCAGATTTTGGTGCGAAAATTGCCCTAAATAATTCACTTCCGCCTGCAATAATCAAGATTTTCTCTAACAAATATCACTTGTATCAATCAAGTTGATAAATTACTGTGAAAATTTCATTAATAATTCACTCTTAAAAATCTTAATGGTTCACTTCAGGATTCACCCCTAAAATATCAATGGGTTCACCCTATTGTTAAACTCCTTCGAAATTTTTTTTTCCTACTAACGAGCCGAAGCTCGGTGGGTTCCTGTGAACCCATTTTTTGTATGTACATCCGCCACTGTTCGCCACCTACATTATCATCAAGTTTCGAAAACACTAGACAATATTGATCTCCATTAGGAAGATCCAACATATCCTTCCAACTTCTAAAAATGTTCGAGGTTGTGTCTTTTCTAATGATTACCATGAATTTATACTTTCCTAAAAACATCCATTTAACAATCTTTGATCTTTTTGGTTTTTGATCTTTGGATCTGGACCAACTAGAAAATTTTGTTTGTTCTTTTGGTGGAGGTGATATAGGTAGTTTAGTGATGACCATTGAGGTTTTGGAAATACATTGACAATAACGAAACAAATCAAGAAAAGATTAATAAAACAAAACAAAATAAAATTGACTTTATTTCGACTATGACTATAAAAGAATTATACTTCTGTACTTCCTCATTATATAAAAGTTAACCTCAGCTGAATTGAAAAATTAATCATGAGTAATCATATGAACAAAGAATCACATATCATGCATGTAACTTAAGCTCTTGGAGTAAAAACAAATAATGTTTACATACTAGGAATTATAAACGTTTCATTTGTGGTGCACACATATAATGTATATATGCGTGACCCTTAAGGGGCAAAAGTAAAAGTGCACTAATTTTAACGCTATTTCAATTATTTAGTGAAAATAACGTTAAAATTATTAGGATTATCAACTAAACGATAGCTTTGAGCCGGAGATTCTTTCGGAGCAGTCTCTCTATCCCAATTGGGATAGTGGTAAGGTTTGTATCTATCCTTCCCCCCAGATCATACTGAAAAGTAAGGATATACTGGGTATGGTTGTTGTTGTATACTAGGAATTATAACTAATATTGATGCATGTAAAAGCAAAAGCTTTATTCACAAAAACGACATATGTAAAACTCTAAAAATTTAAATTCAACTTAAAACACTATTCCATCGATTTGTTACTATAACTCTGTCATGAGTTAAAGTCGTTGTCACACACAAATCTATAATGAAATACCCAAATTATTTTAATCAAGCTATAAACCGAACACTTTCATATTATCCGTAACTTGACCCGAGACTTATAATCCGAACCAAACGAATTACAACCGTTGTTTTTTAATAAGGTAAAAGTGCACTAATTTTAACGTTATTTCAATTATTTTGTGAAAATAACGTTAAAATCATTGGGATGATATTTGAGCCGTGAACTCCTTCGGAGCAGCCTCTCTATCCCAATTAGGATAAGGGTAAGGTTTGTATCTATCCTTCCCCGAGACCCTACTGAAAAGTTAAAATATACTGGGTAAGGTTCTTGTTGTTTTTTAATAACCTTAAATCACAAGACTCTCACGTGGGAGACACCTGGTTCACTTCAATTTGAATAAATTGGATAACTTCCCTCTCCTGGCTCCTCTCGTCAATAACAAACTATCCAAACGGTGGGTTGGAGATTCAATTCAAACCAATGTTTTAAAAACCGGTTCGAACCGGCCGGTTCAACCGGATGCTGTCAACTAATCTGGTACGAAACACTCCGGTATTATGCAGGTTTCTTCGATCGATTGTGCCGGCGGTTTAACCTGGTTTTACCGGTAAAACCATCATTTCCGGTTTAAAAAAAAATACAAAATTTAGGCTTTTAAGCGATCGTCAACTTGATGCGTTTAACACGTCAATGTCATAATTCTATTATGCGCTTTTATTTAAAAAAAATTATTGGAATTTGAGTACTTTTAGATTGTTTTAAATGAATTTGAGTACTTTTTAAATTGTTTTTGTATGAATTTGTATACTTTTTGGAAACTTATATGAGTATAAGTTGTATTTTTATAGAATTCTATGATTAATTAGTGTGTCCGGTTGAACCGTCCAGTACAACCCGGTTCAACAGGTTGAACCATTTTTGAGCCAAATCCGGTGCACCTAAAATACCGGTTTTTAAAACATTGATTCAAACTCTCCACTATTTCTTTCTTTTTTTTATTATTTTTATTTTTACATATGAATGTGAGAACCTACTTATATGATAAGCCCTCGGTCTCCTCCAATACTCGACTAACCGAGAGGAACATGCAATGTTTTAAAAACCGGTATTTTAGTTGCACCGGATTTGGCTCAGAGATGGTCGTACCGGATGAGTTAGCGACCGCCGGTTGAACCGGTTTTTAAAACATTGGGAGCATGTAAAGCGTGGTGCAAGCAACAGGGCCGGTGGCATCCAAGGAAAATTGCCTTAAGTTAGGATTGAACTTGAGACCTATAGCTTGTCTCTCATCCACTTTAACCACTACACAACTTTCTTGAAGGTTGACTGTTTCCTTTTAACTCGTACATATATAGTTCATCATGATCTCAAAGAAACATCGATCTGATCTTGAGAACCCAGGGCTGCTGACACGTTCTTGGTTACCCAACCAGGATCCAGAACCCATGACCCGCACGTTAAGAACCATGTGTAGGAAGTTGCAAGGTAGTAAAATGTACGTGGGTTTTGAATGCTACAAGTTAGGAGCAATGTTTTCATAACCGGACCGGACGTTGAACCGGTCTTCTTACTGGTCAGAGGTCCGACCGGTCGAACCGGATTTAAGAACCGGATGATTTTATAAACATTTTATAAATATATATATATATAAAATAAAAAAAAATCAAAAAATAAAAAAACCGGTTCAACCGCCGGTTTTCCGGTCCGACCACCGGTTCGTCGGTTCGACCGGCCGGTTCACCCCAAAACAGCCCAGAACCTCTAACCGGACTGGTCCGACCACCGGTTCCCGGTTCGACGGGTCCAACCGGCCGGTCCGGTCCAGTTTTTAAAACATTGGTTAGGAGTTGAAGTTGTGGGAATAAACCACTCCTCCACTATGCATGTTTCCTTTAATTTTTCAATGTTTTCATTATAGTTAATTCCTGTATTTATTTTTATTTAATTTTTTTAATTTAATTAAACAAATACTTTTTTTTCTATTCTTATATTCTTGGGAGTGTTTGTCTACTAGAAAACACTAAATCTATCGGGAGATTGACCATTTCGAATCGGTCCTTATCAACTGTCGTTGGTTTCTAATAAATGTTTGAGTACTGATGCTGCCAGATTAGAGACGGACATCACCATCACAGGTTCTACCAAGATTCCAGTAATCCACTATTCTGCCGAGGACATTACCGATCAAGCACCGGATCAGGTTTAAGATAATGCAGGAAGTGGGTTCACATGTTTTTATTATAAAACAATAATAAAATATAAATAATAACAAAACTCTCGTCATTCATAATTCATAAGAATTAATCTAGTACAATACCGGTTACAAGACTAAAGTAAAATAATAAAATTGCGAATTTATAAACCAAACTTGTTTTGATCCATGTATTCGTTGTGTACTTTAAGTATATTGTTTGACTAGAGTATGCTACATGTTAAATCTTCAACTAAGCCTCTTAACAATGTTTGTAACAAATTCTTCCAAGATAATTCTTGTAATAGAATCTTGTTTTCAACTGGTTATGTCTCCCTCTTATTCTTCATTGACATATAGTAAACATGTTGATGATTATAGTTGAGACATGTATTCAATACGTTTCTTTTAAAACATATTTTGTGCCTCTTCTCAAGACGAACGCACATGTCTCACATGATACAACAACTGAAACAATATGTGTACTGTTGGGATTAACCTAGCACCTGAAAATGATATGTTAAACAAGAGGTTGAAGAGTTGAAAAACTAAAAATCTTCAAAATGTGTGATAGATTGCATGTAGTATTCTTGGAACTAAATACAAGACACAAATTGTCTTGTATTTATACTATAAGATGATAATTCCAAAAGTTTTGAGTTAATACATACAATTAATATATTTAATTCGAAAAGTCTTGATTTTATTAAAGAATATGAAAAATCTTTATTTTAATTTATTAGTTACTTAAATAACTCAAATTTCCAACTAGAATAATATATATATCGTACATCAAAGTTCCGATTAACCTGTATTCTTGTTTTCTACTTATTATACCATGTTACACAACGGATTTCCCATATTCGATTTTCTTTTTTGGTTTCATGATGAAAAACGATCACACCAAAACTGATTTGAACAAAGGATTGACATATTAAACATGGTTTTGTTATCAGCATACATATTTTACAAACTTTGATAAGCCTATAACACTAATGATTTACAATCCTGGGCTTATCAAGTGTTTATAGCCCATAATAATACAACATAATTTAAAATTGTTTGACCTTTTTAATTATCTAATTATAATTAATAAAAACCTAAACTAATTGGATTAAAATAATATTCACAATCTCCCCCTAGTCAAATTAGTTTGATGGCAGCCATGAGCCCATGAACTTCAATTTTCTTTAGTAGGTTCTTTGTCCTCTATGAAGTCTTCATACTCATCAAAATAATTTTCACTTTTCAGCAGCCATTGTTAACCTTTGGTGCATTGTTTTCGATCATCATTATGGATTCTTTAATCTTCTTGGGGTTGACTTGTGACTTTCCATGTTCTTTGTTCTTGTTGTAGAAAAACAAAAGGAGACTCAAATAACTCATATTGATAAGTTTAAGGTTAGCACCATACTCACTAGAAAAACCTAAATATTTGACAATTTATTCCTATTTCTCATTGGTAAGATTATTTCACAAACAAGTAAAGGTCGAGTAATCCGATTGTTCAATATGGCTAAAGAGCTATCCAAAAATCTCTTGGAATTGTTTCTTGAGTTCCACTTTAAACTTGATTATATTATTGGAACTTCTAACATATAAATGAAAAGAAAACAATTTTCCAAAGATCGAATCCACAATTATTGGGATAAATACCGAATCATCGTCACTTATCTTATCTTAAAATGTTTATCTTCACGGGTTTCATCACAAACATCCTCAACGATTGAACCCATATTCATTTTCCTATTTTTAAGGATATCTCTTTATCCAAACAAGTAATTAAAATATTCATTCAAATAATTATTTTCAGCCTCGTTACAATCCACAATTCTTTCATTTACTCAAGATTTATTTCCTTCAAACATATCGTTTACATAACAAATATCACCGTTAATGACTATTTCATATCTTTGATTTATTTAACAACATCAAACTCAAAACATTCTTGTTTTTCAATGAGGGTACATAATGTCACGAGGAATCACTCATTTTATGACTTTATCGTTTGTAAAAATTTCAACTTCTCCAATATTATGAGAAAACAAAATTCTTTTTTCGTTTGTTTTAGTTTCAATACAATAAATTCTTCAAATTCTTAAGCAAGCTTTTGTTTCCTTTCATATGTTTTGAATAGCTCATGTTTACAACCCAATATTCATGTCAATTCTCAAATCAGTTCCTTTTACCAAGTATTTCATAGAATTCTTTGAATTATTTGAAGAAAATGGTAATTGATACCTACTCGGGCATTTTATTATTTTTTTGAACAAACATACTATCCTACTCATACTCCTAAATTACACTCAATAATACTCGCTTGGATTTGAACCCAAGACCTCCTTTCTAAGAGGCAATGTCTCTACCAAGTAGGCTAGTCTCACATTTTACTGCCCTGCGATTCATCAAGCGTAGCAATGAATCTTCCTATCATTCTTGAACATGCTTGAGTCTACGTAAGGATTGAACATTTGGGTTCACTGCCTTTCTTGCAGCAAGAAAACTCTGGTTTTCACAAGAAGAGGAAGTGTCACACCCTCACCGATGATAAAATATGTCAGGGTGCGAGCTCGACTGTTAATTAGCTCAAGTTGCTATATTATAACGTTTCAATATTTATTACATCATTATTAAGTTGTACAAACATCTCATTCATTAAACTCAAATTACATACATGAATTAAATACATAAATAATTACAAATGAAATTATAAACATCGTTCTTTAGTTCAGCTAGGTCTACTATCCTATTTTATGTTTTCACCATCTTCACCTTACCTATTTAATTTATTATTTCTTAATAAGATTAGTTGTTGCATTCAATTGTTTTGTCCACACACTAATTCTTAGATACAGGTGTGTGTGTTTATGAGTAACATAAGAATTTTTATTAAAGATTATACACTTTTAAGAATTTTTGAATATCTATTATTTATCTATTAATAATTTTTCTTTTCCCGAAAAACCCTATAGATTACAAGAAAGTTGTTTGTTCTTGCTTTTTCCAACTGAAATAGGGGACAAACCCGCCAGACCTCTCGTGATTCTTCTCTGAAAACGCCCTAGATTTGAACCATATTCTGCACCATTCTGTGCGAAATGGTCCTTCTTAACCAATTTTTGCACCATGAATCGACACTTTAACCTCTTATTCGAGGCGGCGTGTTCACCTTCTGTTGATCTGAACACCGATTGTGATTAATTGTACCAGTTTCATTTCATCTCTGCGCTCTAATACCACTGTTACATAACGGATCCCATAATCAATTTTCTTTTTGGTTTCATGATGAAAAACTATCACATCAGAAATGAATTAAACAAAGGATTGAAATATTAAACAACTTGGTCATGTTCACTGGAACAAAACCAACATACAGATGGGTACCAAAAGGACAACGTTTAATCGGTTATCTTGAAAAACCATTTGACATCGTTATGTTTTGATGCTTCCAGCCGTGATTAAACTTAACTGTAGGATTTAACGGTTACAACAAGTATGGTTTAACAAGTATAATTAAAGGGAAACATCATATCGCATATGAGAGTTCAAATTTTGAACCAATGAAACACAATTGGTTAGATTACCAATTAGTAATTAGAGTTCCAAAATACCGTGCTATAATAACATGAAATTACAACAAAGTGAAGCTACTAAAATAAAATTTTGATTACCCAATCTTAGATAATTAATTCTTAAATTCAATTATAGTCACCTATTTCAAATCCTGAAAATAAATAAGCTTACAATAAAAAAATTCAATTTTGATTTGGAATGTTAACTATGTGTGTGTATATTAATTTGAAAACCCTCCTAATTGTGAAAACTACGAAAATAAAGTGAAGATCATGTAAACAACCGTTTTTTTTTATTTTTTTTACAAGTTTGTACCGTTATTTGGCATATTTTTATAAAAAAAATAAAAGAATTAAGAATTTTTTAAAATTTTTTCCAGTAAAACCATGCAAAATATACGTAACGCTACACCCACATGTTACGTATAATTTACGTGATTTTACAAAATATATTTTTTTAAATATCCACTCGGAGTTTTTTTATTTCTTCATAAAAAAGTGCAAAAGAACATTACAAACTTGTAAAAAAAAGCTTTTACATGATTTTTACATGGTTAATTTATATATATATATGTATGTATGTATGTATGTATGTATGTATGTATGTATGTATGTATGTATGTATGTATGTATGTATGTATGTATGTATGTATGTATGTATGTATGTATGTATGTATGTATGTATGTATGTATGTATGTATGTATGTATGTATGTATGTATGTATGTATGTATGTATGTATGTATGTATGTATGTATGTATGTATGTATGTATGTATGTATGTATGTATGTATGTATGTATGTATGTATGTATGTATGTATGTATGTATGTATGTATGTATGTATGTATGTATGTATGTATGTATGTATGTATAGGGGACAGTTAACACACAAGAGAAATTAACGTGCGAAGTGTTGGAAGCTACAAGAATGCGATATGTGTCTGATGTGCAACGGTCTTACCCTAAAAATAGAACGAATTAAAAGCTGTCTAACCTAAGCTAAAGACACTATAACTAATCCTAGACCTAGACTCGACCTAAACACCTAGTAATAATAGAAAATCCTAAACTAAACCGCTACGTAGGCAAGTGTAACTATCGGTGACAGTATAGCTTGTGGAAGACCGGATATCTAATCCTGAGGACACTCGTTTGACAAAACTAACCTAGACTGTGAACAAAATAAAGTAAAAGAGGGGGGTTTGGTGCGACTTCTGAAAACCTAATTTAAACTTTAACTAATTTACTAACTAAACTAACAACTAAACACTAGAACTGCAACTAAACAGAGACTATAAAGTGGAATCTAACTCTAAACCGGCCAGACTGGTATACCTAGGCTAGGAATCAAAAGCGTGACAGATGATGACTTGGACTGACTTGTGAGGGATGAAGACTATGATCTTTAGTAACAAACTTAGAATGACCTAATGGGACCCAGATCAGATACCAGGTAACACCAATGGAATTCCTAAGAATGTATGTATGCACTAGTCTACCGAGTCACCTTCCGGATTTTCCCGATATGCAATTGCACTCAAACGGGTGGATCACCTCCCGGATTTCTCCACCCGCATGTATCCTAAGACACTAGAGAGTTGTAAAGTTGACTACTTTGGCACGAATTGACAAAAACGCTAAGGTAATCCAAGACAACGCCCTCCAGGGTCGTTTAACTTAAATAACCAAAGTGAAATAGACCAACCGTCTAACCTATTACCTCCCGGATTTCTAGGCTAGGTCACACACATGAATAACAATCCTCAATGATGTCAAACTTATTGAAAGTGATCAACAATCCATAAACTAACCTAAAACACAAAGTAGTATGCCTAACATGCAATCTATTGATGGAAAGACATTCCTAGACTCATGTGGATCTAACATTCATCAACAATCTTCATTCAAGCATGGAAATATCATCAAAGATCATAACTTTACAACTGATTACAAAGCATAAATCATCCACAATCACAAATCAATCCCAAAACATCATAAAGTTCACAACTTTATCATATCCAACCTAGGCAAAACCAAGATCTAGCCAACAACAGTCATAACAGAAGTAAAACAGAAGTAAATGAAGTCTAATAACATGCTAAACTACTGATTAACAAAGCAAACTAAGAAAGAAAGAACAATACTCAAAACTCTTCATTAATCTTCATTCCCAAGCTCTAATCAAGCACCAAATCATCCAAGGTTAAGCTCCAGCTGCTCCAGGGGCTTGATTAGGGTTCCAAGGTTCCAGAAGACTACCAAAATCGGTCTGGTCGAGTCCCATTTGTAGAGGGCATGAAATTAGGGTTTTTTGGTAAAAAATGGTCTGGGGCACAACGCCTAGCGGGGCTGCATGCGGCCAGGCGGTGCGCACGGGACAAGTTAGTCTGGCGGCTGAGGTTGCCAGGCGCATCGCCTGCGACGAAGTGCTCTGACTGGGCGGTGCACGCGGATGAATTGGAATCAGAGAATGTTCCCAGGCGCACCGCCTGAGATCAAGCGGTGGCTTGGGGCGTACCGCCTAGGGCTAAATTCTTCGTTTTCTTCGCTTGATCAACTGATTCCGATGCCCGTTTTCCTTAATTTTCGCTCCCCCGGGACATAAACCTGTTGAAAAATAAGATGTAAAAAGGAACGAAAAATGACTCAAACTTTAAACTAAATATACGAAAACTCGCTCGATTATGTACAAAAACGGATGTGTTAAACTAACACATCAAAAATACCCACACTT
This sequence comes from Mikania micrantha, assembly GCA_009363875.1. Lineage (NCBI taxonomy): Eukaryota > Viridiplantae > Streptophyta > Magnoliopsida > Asterales > Asteraceae > Mikania > Mikania micrantha. The sequence continues at coordinate 50,802 of SZYD01000698.1, forward strand.
AAAGCTTTTTCGTCCTTGAAAACGCTTGCCAAATGGAATCACAGGTCAGGGATTTGGCTTTTATTTTCAAAAGATTTATTAATCCTAAATCCTTGTGTATTAATTGCGATTGTTGGTATAATGGTCCAATCTAAACCCAAACACAAGTTTCAAGTTCCCTAATCATGATTCTTATTGTTCAAATATAATCATTCATCTTATGGGCCCCATCCTTTGGTCAAAACTAGTTATCTTAATACTAAGCAAAAGCTTTCAAGGCACATGTTTAAATCTAATGACTTAAACCCACCTCTGTATGCAAACTACCTAGAGATAATCAAAACTTAACCTAATGATGGCGATGGATGAAGGTGTGAGCATTTTGCCTTTTTATTCTCTCACTTTCTTTTGCTTTTACCTCACTTGAGCGTATTACAACACTGTTTCACTCGATTGCGAACCGAGGTATGACAACTGCTTTTTAGCTCTTATTCTCTCTTTCTTTTATTTGCACAGGCTCAGCTCACTTAGTGGATTGTGGAATTTCTTTTATTTAGCGGGTTCCATAAGCCTCGGATTTATTTCCATAAAAAGAGGACATATGTGCCAGGTTTAAATTTTAAAAATTCTAGGTTGCTAGTTTACAGAGGTTCCTTTATTCACTATTACCCAGTTTCAGATTTCCCGACCTTTCCAAATCTTAAACCCACATGAATCCTAAATTTAGGTTTATTCTGTCAATCCTAAGGAACTTTCTATCGGCTGGGCCTACCAACAAATCCCAAATCAATACACAAGTTAGCCTCTAAAAACCAAAGCCATAATCATAATCCGATCATCTTCCATTTATTAGGTGCAAGCCAAAACCAAGGACATTTTCCAGACTCTAGCTATATACATCTTAAAACTCTAGACACAATCAGAATATGCAAAATAATAATAAAAGAATATTTACAGAAAAAGAAACATAAGGTAAAAAAGACTTAGATGATCAACCGCACTTGACTCCGATGCATAGAATGCAAAATAATAATAAAAGAATATTTACAGAGAATGTTCCTAGGCGCACCGCCTAGGGCTAAATTCTTCTTTTTCTTTGCTTGATCAACCGCACTTGACTCCGATGCCCGTTTTCCTTAATTCTCGCTCCCCCGGGACATAAACCTGTTCAAAAATAAGAAGATGTAAAAAGGAACGAAAAACGACTCAAACTTTAAATTAAATATACGAAAACTTACTCGATTATGTACAAAAACGGATGTGTTAAACTAACACATCAGTGTCATCTGGGTAAGGAGCATTATCGTTCATATAAAATTATAGACCATGCTTCATAAAATTAAAGAATGACATTAAATATCGATAATCAAGGACCACCGAGATAATCACGGACCAATAATTACATATCGTATTATATAAAAATCGCAGACCGTATTTTAACACATATAATCAAGGACCAAATGTCACGTTGTATGAAAAATCAACAACCATCATAAAACATGCATGATTAAAGGATCAACTGCATAATCATGTACCAATTATAAAAATCATGGACCACGTAAATCTTTTTAAAAAAACTATAACAATACTATACTCATATATAAAATAATAAAATTCTCAATATTATGGTGTAATTTTTTTTAAAAAAAACAATTAAATGTTTAAAGGTTATTTATTTTCAAAAAGATGATAAAACTTGATTTACGTGTAAAAAAGTCAACAAATGTAAGAAATTACTTTTTTGCCTTTTAACTTTAATTCACGCAAGTTTAATTAAAAGTGGGGACACTAAATTTCAACTATTAATTTATTTGATCAAGGGTTCAGAATCCTTCATATCCTTCTCACGTTAAACTTTCTATGTATTAAATCCGTCTCCTATACACACACATGTAGGGATGAGATCGGTACCGTACCGGTATCGATACCGAAAATACCGGTACCGAAATTTTTGAAAAATGGGTACCGATATATACCAGTACCGAAACATTAGGTACGGTACCGGTTCGGTATCGGTACCGGTATTTTCGGCACTTACCCGTTTTGTACCGTTTTCCCAATTTTTTGTTGAGATGAAGTGGAAAAATATTATTCTTCGAATTATAGATATTATTATGTCATAATTATAAGAAAAAAATTATACATATGAATGCATTATATGAATACATTATAAAAAAAATCAAGTTCACAAAACGAAGAATTGCAAACAGAAAAATATGAACGTGTGTGTCTGAGTGTAGTTCGCGATAGCCTCCGTGACCCTGTTATTGATCAGTTCATTAAGCTCAACAACTGTCATGTGTATGTTCTCTCCAGCCATGATCTTCATAGTTAGAATGAGTGTTAGAGAGTTATCAAAATCTAATGTGAAATGTGTAAACAACATAACAAACAAACATGTAACTGTATGAATTAACACAACTGTTGGCAATAAGTAATAGTTTTCAATAGATAATAATCTGATTTGATTACAATACTTTCAAAATCAAAACATAAGTTTTTCAAACATCTAATGTAGGGACACAACCCGCCCCTAATAAGTTTAAACAAAAGAAAGAAAAATCATGCATCCTCAATAGTAGAATCAGCATCAGAATCAACATCCTGTGCTGGTATCTCCTCCTCTTCCTCTTCCTCTTCTGCTTCAGATACAAATTGCTCTTCCAGTGCAATCAACCTTCCCTCAGCAATGTTGGCTCGATGTTCCTCTTCTTGTACTCGTGTAGTCAGATGTACAATGTGAAACTCCATCCCCTGAACTACACTGCGAAGCTCTACGTATCGGGCGTTTACTTCCCGGAGCTCCTGTGCCATGTGCTCGATCCGATCATTAGCCCACTTTGACTCCCATGTCAATCGGGCAACATCATCCGACTCAAATCGTGGCCTCTTACAGGCACGAAACTTAGGTGGCATACGGTATGAAGACTCCTCGGTGGGATCCTCCTTAGGTGCCTTCTGTGGGTCCCAATGTGGTTCCTCCTCGGGATCCTCCTCTGGGTCTTCCTCTTCCGGATCCTCCTCCGGGTCCTCGTCCGGGTCCTCTACGGGATCCTCTTCCGGATCCTCCTCATGATCCTGAAATGCTGGAGCTATCGGCTCCTCATCATCGAGTACGATCACGTGTGGTGGTGACGGTGTTGCCATATCTGTTACATAAGACCATATGTAAATACTAGGCAAAAACAATTGTGTAAACAGGTGTCTAATGTCTAACAGTTATAGTCTAAGTCTACTAATGCAAACCTAGTTCGCTATAACCTGGCTCTAATACCAATCTGTCACACCCCCAATTTTCAACTAACAGAATCATACCGTTTGGGACGTGACAAACCAGGATCTCAGATCATTAGACATAACGAAGACCTCTATATGATTTTCAAAACATACTTTGGTCTAAAACTGTAATATCAAAGTTCTAACGTTGAGGAAGCGTTTTTAAAACAATAACAACATAACGGTTTGAAAACTGTAAATTACAAAGCAAAGTCTCAAATGTTTAAATTCAAAACAATAGAAATGTAAAATATGCATGCCACAGTTATAGTCTAAGTCTACTAATGCAAACCTAGTTCGCTATAACCTGGCTCTGATACCAATCTGTCACACCCCCAATTTTCAACTAACAGAATCATACCGTTTGGGACGTGACAAACTAGGATCTCAGATCATTAGACATAACGAAGACCTCTATATGATTTTCAAAACATACTTTGGTCTAAAACTGTAATATCAAAGTTCTAACGTTGAGGAAGCGTTTTTAAAACAATAACAACATAACGGTTTGAAAACTGTAAATTACAAAGCAAAGTCTCAAATGTTTAAATTCAAAACAATAGAAATGTAAAATATGCATGCGACTCGATCTCCTAGTCCATGCTTGCTTGCTCGTGTACCTTAGCGTCCTGAGAAAACATGTAAATCAAGTCAACACAAAGGTTGGTGCATACACAGGTTTAAGTATTCACAAATGTTTGAAACAACTGTGTGAAATGAAATGGTTGCAGATAACATAATCACACATGCATAGTCATGATAGCTAGTCATTTGTACTATTTACATAAGTGATCGACACCGAAGCTGACTGTTTGAATGTTGGTTGCCTTTCCACTATTGTCTAGCACAAACAATAGTAATGTGAATTGGCTAGTCAAACATTTGCGTAGATCCCATCTACCAATTGAGGTTTGTCAAACCTAATAGATCTATTTCCAACTACCACGCTTTGCACTACGGAAAACTAAACGGTTCGAAATGTAAGGACTTGTAATGCTATGTTCGCACTTAATGTAAACAGCTAACTCATGCTAGTGATATGTATCTAAAAGCTTTGTTTGCACATGTTTTCTCCCCCAAAACAATAAAATAAGAAAAGGGGCCGTGTACGCACCTTTGATTGTGAATAGAATGATCAAACACACGTGCAGTTGCGTAGATAATCCTCTACGAAGAATCTGTGTTTAAACAATAATGTTGTGTTATTCGTGATGTAGTTTTGTGTTTGAATTTACTTGCGTGTCAACACACGTATGTTAGTCTTGTTATAAACGCACATAAGTAAGTACGCGTGACTTTGAAATCGTTTAATAAAATCATATAGTCCATACACGATTTTATTTAAATAAGCGTATTTATACGCGATTTCATTTTCGTGTTAAAATATAAATTTTATCATTTTATTTTGTTCGGGATTCCGTTACGGTTCCAAGGCAACTTGAACGGACTAAATCGGAGTTAAAATGAGAAAGTTATAGCAAAAAGATTAAAAATTATGTTTTGGTGCAAAAACCGGTTGTCCTCGGGCTCGAACCCGCAACCTTTCACACGAAACACACCCATCACACCATCTTCGCCCGCTAGGGTTTCGCATAAGATTTCCTTTTTAAATTGTTTTAAACTTACCTAAGCCGGTTCCCCCTTGTTTCCTAACCAAACCATTCAACCCAAATTGACCCAAAATTCGATCACCTTCGAAACTGGAAACATAGGGGTTTTGTCTTTGACATATAACCGCATCTAAGAGGGGTTTTAATTTGATCATTATACAACAGAAAGTTCCAATTCGTGCTTTTCACATATTTCGAACATAACATCCTATTCCATGATTCCAATTTGATAAAATTGATTGACAAAATACCTTGGGTTTATGGGGGTTCATTAACCAGAAGATTTCGACCCCATATGAGTCGTTTAATTCGAAAATCAAATACATTTATATCAAAATCCCCAATTCATTTTGTTCTTAGAACCCTAGAACTTGATCATACACGATTCCTTATAATTTCATGAAATTGATATATGGGTTTTATTAGTCGGAGGTTTCCGAAACTATTGATATTATTTGATTTGACTTTTAAACCCATTTAGATCGAAACCCCCAAAACCGTTTCAATGAAAAACCCTAGAAATCGAAATCAATATATTCGTGTTTGTTTGATGAAATTAACATATGGATTTCCTTAAACTAATGATTTCGAAGCTTTCTGTATATATGAATTTGATTTTTAAACTCGTTTGATCAACAACCCCCAAAACGTTTTTGTTCAGAAACCCTAATGATCGAACTCATGAAATTCGATGTTGTCCGATGAACTACTGTTAGGGCTTCCCTTAGTCGGCCAGTTTAGAGTGTTTAGAAACGATTACTTACTAGATTTGTTGTTGAATTGATAAAGATCGACTAGATAGTTGTTTTTCGGCCACCTCTTGATCGAACTCTTATCTTCGCAGCTTCTTAGATCAATTGGTTGTATGAAAAACTCTCTAAAAGTGCCGATGGAGGTTTAGGAATGTGCAATTTTGTGCATTTCGTTCGGGTTATACAAAATGATGCTATTTAGGAACGGTTACGACTTTTGATTTGATTAGGCCTTTAATTCGATTGATAATGATGTTAATAACACCTGATAACTGTTATTAATCATTAAGGTGTTGAGTATAACAGATTAAATTCGACTGTAATTGCTTGTTGATGCGAATTTCGATTTTTATTTGATAAAACCACTCGAATTTTGACTTTTAAAGTCAAAATTGAATTTTTTTTATAAAGTTTCACCATTAATCCTTTTGATTCAAATGTTTATGAACTTATGAAATCATTACTAGAATAGTCTAAGATAATTTAATTCACTTGTAATTGATCATAAGAGAAATCTTGGATTCCAATTTATTCTAACAACATAATTTTGACTTTTATAGTCAAAGTTTTCCACTTTAACCTAATTACAAACTCAATCCTTGAAATTGTGATATCTTTGGACTGATTTTGTTTAATTTCAACTCTTATAATTTGTTTTTGTTCAATTTCATGCCATTTCGGTTAGTTCTGAGGTTAACGGTGTTAATCCGAAAAGTCGAATTGTCACACACATCCCCTTGTTGAAGGAATTTTCGTCCCGAAAATTGTAAAATGTTAGAAGTAGTTAGGACACTACTTGTGAGTTCAAATTGTACGTGTTAGCGTGATGTCTGATCATTCTGTGTGCTTGTGTGTACTCACACACAAAACCCAATGTTTGCAACATCACAACTAAGTGTGATCATTCTATGTAACTGTTTGCGTGCGCACCAGTTAGTACACCTAACTGTGAATATTTGTGTTTGATCATACGGTGCTATGTAATCTTGTACGTAGTGAGTGTTCGCAATTGTTTGTACTATATAACCTCGTACATAGCAATTGTTTGAAACTGTCACACCCCCAATTTTCAACTAACGGAATCATACCGTTTGGGACATGACAAACCAGGACCTCAGATCATTAGACACAGCGAAGACCTCTATATGCTTTTCAAACATAAACTTTGGTCTTAGTTGTAAAATTTCCGAGTTTTAACGTTACGGAAGAGTTTGTAAAAGTAAACCAATATCATGTTTACCACAAATGTAAATTACAATGTCAATGTTTTAAATAAACAAATTCAAAACAACTGAAATGTGATTGATGCATGAGACTCGATCTCCTAGTCCCTGCCTGCTGAATCTCGTACCTTAGCGTCCTGAGAAAACATGCAAGTATAGTCAACACAAAGGTTGGTGCATACACAGGTTTGTATGAGTAATCACAATGTTTGAGTCAATTGTTTGAACAAGCTGTTTGTATATAATGTATGCAGATCACATGATCACACATTGCATAGTCATGATAGCTAGTCATTGTACTATTTACATAAGTGGTCCACACCGAAGCTGACTGTTGTAATGTTTGATAGCCTTTTCCCTATTGTCTAGCATAAACAATAGTAATGTGTTTTTGGTCAGTTAAACACTTGTGTAGATCCCATCTACCAAGTGAGGTTTGTCAAACCCAATAGATCTATCTTCAACTACCACGCTTTGCACTACGGCAAACTAAACGGTTCGAAATGTAAGGCTTTGTAATGCTATGTTTGCACTTAATGTAAACAGCTAACTCATGCAAGTGATATGTATCTAAAAGTGTTTGTTGCACATGTTTTCTCCCCCAAACAATTAAAATAAGAAAAGGGGCCGTGTACGCACCTTTGCTAGCAATAGAATGATCAATACACGTGAAATCGCATAGATAATCCTCTACGAAGAATCTGTGTTTAAACAATAACGTTGTGTTATTCGGGATGTCGTTTAATGTGTGTAATCACATACGTGTCAACACATGTATGTTAGCTTGTTTGAAACGCACACACAAAAGTGTACATGGCTTTTAATTTGTTGTTCAAATCGTATAAACCTATACGATTATGTTTAAATACGCATAATTATACACGATTGTGTTTCGGGTTTAAAATGTGAATTTTATCATTTCATCATGTTCAGAATTCAATTCTGGTTCCAACGAATTTTGAACGACTTAAAACGGAGTTGAAACGAGTGATTTATGATTAAAATATACTAAAAATATGGTTTTAATATCAAAACCGGTGAGACATAGGGTCGAACCCTAGACCTCCCACCCTTAATACACACTGCTTACCAGCTCCTCTGTTCCCGATTTTGTTAACTAATTGATTTCAAATGGTTTTAACCAAAACCAAATCTGGTTCCCCTTGTTCATCTTAAACCGAACCTATTGGTCTCCAATTGAGCCCCAAATTCGAATCTAATCGATCCCAAAGCCATAGGGGTTTTGTTCTTGGGTCAAACCGAGTTCAAGGATGGTCTGATTCGATTATTAATCAACACCAAGTCCCAATTCGTAATCCCTAGTGTTTCGAACGTATATACCCAATTCACTATTCAAAATCGTTTAATTTCGTGTACATTAATCTGAAAAATCATAGGTTTATCATTAAACTAGGTATTTCGAATCTTTCTGTTGTATTTAATTCAATTATCCAACTCGTTTGGATTGAAACCCCGAAAACATTTTAATCAAGAACCCTAAATTTCAAAATCACATAATTCGAAATTGTTTGTTGCAATTAATAGAGTATTTTCATTCTACACAAAGTTCCGAAACTATCTATATACTTTGATTTGACTTTTGAACACATTTATATAAAAACCCCCAATTTGTCTTAGTCGACTAACCCTAGAATGAGAAATCGTTTAATCCGAAGTTGTGATATCAAATTGAAATGGGTTTTTCGTTCAGAGCCTTATCACGAAAACTGATGATGTAAATTTATTTGATTTTCGAATTCATTTACATTGAAACCCCCAATTCGTTTTAAAGTGAGGAACCCTAGAATTAGAATACTTGAAATTCGTAATTCTTTGGTTCCATTTCGTTGTGGGTTTGCTTAGACATGTTAGAACGACCGTGTAGGTATGGGTAAATACCTGGATTGACTTCGAATTGGTGTAGAACGACTAGAAGCTTATGTTTCGGCCGGCCCTTGATTCAATTCTTCAACCCAAAGCTTCTGCGATCGAATTGGTATATGCTGGAACTTCTAAAAGTGCCGACTAGGAGTTCTAAAGTTCCATTTTTGAAATGTAATCGAATTTTATGGTCTTGAGAGTTAAAGGCTACGGTTTCAAACTTATGGTTTGATTTTGTAGTTAATTTGATGTTAATGGTTTCAATAACCGTTGCTTATGATTAATAATCATTATTGTGATCATTATAAAGGTTTAATTCGAGTAATTACGCTAATTTACTATGAATCTTGAGTTTAATTGCCCATATGGCCGAATTTTTGACTTTTGCAAGTCAAAATTGATTAACTTTATTACTTGTAAGTTTAATTCTAGTAAATTAAATGTTTTAGGATTGATTTTATTCATTTTCAATCCCTCTAGTTTGTTTCCGTATAATTTCGTATCATTTCCATTAGTTTTTGTTAACGGGGGTTAACCCGAAAATGTCGGATTGTCACATCATCCCCTTGTTGAAGGAATTTTCGTCCCGAAAATTGTTAAATGTTCGAAGTAGTTAGGACACCACTTGTGAGTTCAAATGTACGTGTTAATGTGATGTTTGATCATTCTGTGTGCTTGTGGTACTCACACACTAGGTTCAATGTTTGTAACATCACACCTAAGTGTGACGTTCTATGTTTGGCAATGTCACCCCTACGTGTGATCATTCCAAGTAGTGTTTGCATTCCCACTAGTTAGTGCACCTAACTGTGAATGTTCGTGTTTAATCATACTGTACCATGTGACCTCGCACATAGCAACATGTTTGCAATGGTTTGAACTATGTAGTCTCACACATAGAAAATGTTTGGATGTAGTCGACAAAATAGAAATTTCCAAAATTCATGCGTACCTGTAAATTCACGAGTACATGGGCCCTTGTATTCGTCAATTTACCTTACACAATTATTCTGGTTCCTTCTATATGTAACTCCACCATTGTTTAACCGATCATGATTGTACCACCATGAAATGTAGTACATCAAATGTAATGTTTGAAATGTAGTACATTGTTTGAAATCAATCATGTATGTACTACTATGAAATGTTTGTGTTTGCATTCTGCAAGGCTTCACTTGTGTTCAGCACAATGTTCCTATTAATTTCAATAGTATAAGGTTGTTTGTTCTTACAGTTAGAGTGTGAAATATCACGTCATCCCCCTTGTTGAAGGAAATTTCGTCCCGAAATTTAACGTGCCTTCATAATGTTTGTTGTTGTTTTGAATAAGTGGGGATACTTTTTAATCATTTGGTCTTCCCTTTCCCATGTGAATTCAGGACCACGTCTTGAATTCCACCGAACTTTGACTATCGAAATCTTGCTTTGTTTGGGTGTTTGACCTCTCGGTCTATGATTTCAACTTGGTTCCTCGATGAATCGTAACTGTTCGTCCACTTGTATTTCTTCAAGTGGTACTACCAATGTCTCATCAGAGAGACATTTCTTCTTCAAGTTGGAAACATGAAAGACATTATGAACTCCACTGAGTTCATCCGGTAATTCGAGTTGATACGCTACCGGACCAATCCTTTTTAGGATCTCAAAAGGTCCTACATATCGTGGGCTAAAGCTTCCTGCGTTTGCCGAATTGTGTCACACCTTTCCAGGTGACACTTTTAGAAGAACCATGTCTCCTACT
>SZYD01000699.1:0-95555 GCA_009363875.1 Mikania micrantha
TGTGTTTCTATTCTAACAGGTCAAATAAAAAAAATAGATAAAAGGTGATAGGTCAAATGAGTTGAAGTTGCCCAAAGTCTGATTCTAATGATACAGCTTCTTAAAGTGTTTTAAGTAAAAAGATTTAGATGATTATAGTAAAACAAGTCTTTGCAATAAAATATGATGCATTAATTGTTTATAACAAAATATGTAAAAAAAAGAAAAAAAAAAAAGAGGAGACTTTGCAGGTCAACCTGCCATGACCTGGCCTTTTTAAACCCACCAAAGTACTAGACCAGGCTCCTGAAGAATAAGTAGCTAATAAGGCTCTTTCAACCAAATCTTTCTGACCAGTAATCTACCTGGCCCATGTTGTCGGTTCTACAGACAACTACCTCTGTACAGAATGGGTACATAGTTGACTTTTGGGGTCCAACCTAGTACTTGCCAAACTCAAAACAATCCACACATTGTTTCAATTTCAGCACCAATGCATTTTATTATTAATATAAATATAATAAGAACCTAGTTTAATGCACTTATAGGGCCAAATTCTAGGCTCTCAGATCAATTTTAGAAGGATAACAGAAAATTTGATCAGTTGAACTTATTAGTAGAGCCGTTAACATTTTCAAATTTGGTTTTTAGTTAATAATAATAACATGAGGTTATCTTGATGCACACATGAATATGTTAGACTGTTCTAAACATAACTAATAAATAAATACAAATTACAATCCCTATTGGTAAGGTCATTCTTCCTGTAATACAACCACCATACCCAGTAAATCTCACCTATACAAAACTATTGGTAAGGTCCAGGGAGGGTGGGATGCAAAGAAACCTTATTTCTATCCTTAGGGAAAAAAAATACTATTTCCAGAGAGACCGCTGACCACCCCTACCTCCAAAATTAGCAATTAGTTTTTTAAACACATGCAGAAATCAAGCTATAAACAAGTCTAACCTTTCCAAGCCTGTATAACATCCTAACTTCTGGATTCGGGGATCTCATCTTTTTCTTCGCTTTTAAGCGATAAACCTTAGTTCGTTGAGTTTGGCCTTTTTAGACACTCGAATCCGTCTTTGTTTTTTTTGTCTTACTGACAAATTGTTAGGTTGTTTACCTATACAAAATCTAACTCCATCTTTCTCCATAGTCATCTCAACAGCAGAATTAGCAGAATTGGTCGCTAATCGAACATTTGACCTTAATGAATGAATACTATTTAGCAGAAATACAGGTTTTTGGGGTTAGCTGGTTTGGTAATGGTAAGCGTGTAAGACTAAGAGAAGGAGTTATCAGATTGGAATTCGGGTGCATATATCTTATGTCGAGGCAATGATTCTGGCTTATCAAATACCTGCATTTAAACATTATACGATCAATAAAATTCCAAAAATCCCAAATCCTATGTAAATAGTGGCCAACTGTTCATGATGTTTGACTGATATCATCTAATCAAAACCAGAATCGATACATTACTCTACATACAAGTTCATAGAAAAATCTAATTCATATTTGTTCATAATCAATCTTGAATCGTTCCTTCGAGTTTTTTTCACCACAGAAGTCAAACATATTGCACATATAAAAGCGATTAAGCAAGCATAGTTCTGTTCTGAAACAAACATAAACATCAGTTGTAAACTTAATATCAAAAACTAATTTAAACTAATGTATCATCAGTTTTGTTAATCATGTATAAGTGATAACTTTGATAAATCATTGATGGAATGCAAAACTGTTGTATACTCTAATCAGTTTATTATAATAGACTAATAGTCGATTAACAGCAGGAAAAAAACCCTAGAAATAGATATGCACGAATCAGACAGTTTAACTGAAGTACAAGTTTTACCGGACATGGTGGAGAATGGATGTGTTACAAATGAAATCAGATACACGACGACCAACCAAACTGATTAACATCAGGCCGAGTATGAGCTTCAGCAGGCAGCAATGTGACGGTAAGTAATCGTTGGCGTATGGTGGTGCGTATCGTTTTCAAATTGATAATTGAAGGATGAATTGAGTCCCGAATGGGCTGGAAATACATGGTGTTAGTTATAGACAGGTTAATATAAATAACATGTAATTTAAAAACAACATAAACAAAATATATTTAAATGAATAATAATTAACAATAACATTTTTATTAAAAAATACTAAAATTATCTAAATGAACTATTTGATTAGTTAAAAGTCATTTTGACTTATAAATTGATTTTATTAATAACAACACATTTATACTCAAACCGATATTACTTAATACATGTCCTAACCCACACTCATCGTGGCCTGAATTCGTTCTCACCCGTTACCCAATCCGACTAGACTCGCTCATTTTGCCAAACCTAGATTCTCAATGATCAATCCGTTTTGTCTAATGGGACTTCACTTTGTACGTTGGTTTGTTAGACTCTCGATGATGATGGGCTGGTAAATTTGTTATCCTTCTAAAATTCATCTAAGTTCGGATATCCGAAAATGAAGGCCCCTGATGTTGATGTCATTAATCTACAAATGTCAAGCCATGCCTTTCTCAGCTATTAGCAAAGTTCTAGACTTGTCAGCTACATCCAGAACTATCATTACTTACAAAATGTAATTGGCAAATTATACCAGGGCATCAACCAACATTACAACAAAATAGACACACAAATCAACTTGACAGCAAAACAGAAACAAAATGAAATAGGCCCAGGCATCATCAAAACATACCAAGGATAGACAAACTCCTCATAGTTGCCTAGTTATGCATTATCATACATTTTCCCTAAATAAGTCAGATAAATTAGTTCTCGTCAATATTAAAGGAAAAACCAAACAAGAAAAGTTGCAATCTTAACAATTTACCCATGTGATGGCTCATCTTCTGGGTTGTTAAACACGAACACAATCAATCACCTACCAAAATGATATCCAACCATACAAAAGTAAATGGGAAGAACAAATTAAAAGACCTATCTCTTCCCCGTAAGCATCAAACAGAAACCTACGCTTAGCGTGAACTGTCATCAAAGGGGAGCGAATGTTATGCCTAGACACAACCCTGTACATAGCTACTAGTTGGTGGTCAGCCGGAGCCGAGGATATTTCTTGTAATCGGACCAAAAAATTCGTAGCCGGTCAACCTTAGTCAAAGACGGTCCTAATCGGACCAAATCGAACCTAATTAGACAAAATCGGGATGACATCTGATTTTAACGGCAACCTTCGATCTACAATAGGGAGAATGAAAACATAAAACCTATCTTTGATTTTAATGGCAACCTTCGATCTACAATAGTCCAACGAGAAGAAGAAATGACCTTGATGGTTGTGGGGTTGCGCTTGCGGTGGCGAGAGGTTACCTCCGATTTCAGTGGCGGGATGGAGAAGAAGGGTTGTTTTGTTTGCCCAAAAAGCACGGTGGTTTTGTTCAAGTAGAATTACATATTTCCCCACTTACAAATTTTCATTGCATAATCCTATATAGTCGTTAAAGTATCATTTGAGTAAATATCTAATTTTACAAGTTAAAGTGGAGACATATTTCTACCTTAAAAATTACAGATTTCTTTATAATGTATAATTTTCAATGCATAATATACAATGCTTTTAAAGCATGATTTAGGCATATATGTAATTTACAAGTTAGGAGGATAACATATGTAAAATCTTATTTTCTTTAGGCCATAGACCCTATGATTTAAGTATTTAATAGCTTAAGCCCTAGTGTCTTAAGCAATGTTTTAAAAACCGGTTCGAACCGGTCGAAGTCATCCGGTATTTTGCTGGTTCCTTCGATCTATCGTGCCGGCGGTTTAATCCGGTTTACCGGCATTTCCTTTTTCAAAAAAAACACAAAATTTCGATTTTTAAGCGATTTTCGGCTTTAAGCGATTGTGAACTTGATGTGTTTACACGACAATGTCATAATCCTATTATGCACTTTTATTTAAAAAAATTATTAGAATTTGTGTACTTTTAGATTGTTTTGGATGAATTTGAGTATTTTTTAAATTGTTTTTGTATAAATTGTATACTTTTTGGAAATTTATTTGAGTATAAGTTGTATTTCTATAGAATTCTATGTTAATTAGTGTGTCTGGTTGAACCATCCGGTACAACCCGGTTCAACCGGTCGAACCATTTTTGAGTCAAATCCGGTGCACCTAAAATACCGGTTTTTAAAACATTGGCCTTAAGGCATATTAGTTAATCAAACAATCAGTCAACAAAAGGCTTCTAGCCTAATGGTTACCTCTTTGGCTTCTCTGTGGAAGGTCACGGGTTCAAATCCCTTACAAGGCGAAATAGGGGTCCTTGGGAGGTCAGGGGGTTTTCCGGTGCGGTTTCCTTATGGGGTGGTGGTGGGGTCTCAACGGAGGTCATGGTAACTAGACCTTGGTGACGTGGCCTGGAAATCAGTGGTTCACACGTTGAGATCAAATGTCGTTCAAAAAAAATCAAACAATCAGTTTATCACATAGAACAAATCAATTAGTCAATTAACATTCAGTAAGATAATTAAATCATAGAATAACTATAAAAAGATTTAATAAAATTTGAAAAATTACCTAATTGAAGAATGCAAGTAATTTGAAATACCTAATTCATTGTTTACGGTCCCTTCAAAGAGGCAGAGCCGCAGAGACCAGAGTCAACCAGTCCAGTTCTCCTTCAAAGTTCAATCCCACGAGCCACAAAACCATAACGGAGCGGGGTAACTAACGTCTTACTACCTTCAATCCCACGATTCTCATGAAGTCCTAGCGGTTAACAGATAATCGAGAGTACCATTGTAACTCTGTACGAGGGCTACCCAAACGAAACCCTAGAGGAGTTTATTCAGCAATCGGTAGGTGGGCCAACTATCTTCGTCTCTGTTTAGGGCACAAAGACAGATAGTTGGCTCACCTACCGATTGCCGAATAAACTAGTGTGTGTAAAAAAAATTAAAATTAGGGTCTTATTTTTTGGATGGTCACAAGCACCAGCTTTCTCCAACATAGTATAAGGGTCGCCCTGCCAAAAGAGGAACGATCTTTTTCAGAAGAGGGGCATGGCTATATTATTAATAATAACTAGGTTCATTCAAGCCGCGTGTAGGGGTGTAAACGAGCCGAGCCGAGCCGATCCTGAGCTCGTTAAGGCTCAAGCTCGGCTCGTTAAACAATTTTTAGGCTCGAGCTCGGCTCGGCTCGTTTAGATTTTATTTATTTAATTTATTTACTTTAATTACTAATTTAATTATATTTATAACTATATTTATAAATTTAACATAAAATATTTAATTTAAATATATTTATCATAATTTTTATATATAAAAATAATTAATTTTATAAATAAACACTTAATATAATAAATAAAAATTATATAAACAAAATCTCGTTAAGGCTCGCGAGCCGGCTCGAGCTCGTTAAGTAAAGCTCGAGCTCGGGCTCGATAACTAAACGAGCCAAACTTTTGGGCTCGGGCTCGGGCTTCGTTCGCTTTTTACCTATCCGATCTCGAACATTTCACGAGCTGCTTGGTCGTTTACACCACTAGCCGCGTGTTGCATCGGGTTATCACAGTACACTTTTGAAAACG
Organism: Mikania micrantha; assembly: GCA_009363875.1. Classification (NCBI taxonomy): domain Eukaryota; kingdom Viridiplantae; phylum Streptophyta; class Magnoliopsida; order Asterales; family Asteraceae; genus Mikania; species Mikania micrantha. The sequence continues at coordinate 5,564 of SZYD01000699.1, forward strand.
GGTATTATATATCATTTGCAGAATCCTAATTTACATAGTAGAATCAAATATCTCATCACGAACTCTAAGCAAATTTTTTATAAAATATAAAATCATACAAAATCCTCACAAATATGTTACAAAATAATAGAAAAATTACTCTCAAAATCCTTCTTACCGGCAACCAATTGTTTGAATTTAAAAAAAAAAAATCTCTAAGAAACTGTATCAAATTTAAATGATAGAGTAAAAGATACTGTATGGAATGAGTTTGACTATCGATTCATTAGTAAAAAACTTTCTCCGACTTTTGAATTCTCAAAGCAAGAACTTTATGCGAGAGTCGAAGGACCAAAGGGAGAATTGAGAATTTTTCTGATAGGAGATAAGAGTGTTTTTCCTTGACGATATAAAATTCCCCCGTCGGGATTTATTAATTTACAAATTCTTCCTCAATTAGTTAAAAGAATGAAATTGGCTGATATTATGACGATACTAGGTAGTATAGATATCATTATGGAAGAAGTTGACCGTTAAAATGATAATTGATACAACTGAAATTAATCTATCTTTTTCTAGATTGAATCCTTAAAAAAGGTCTATGGGATCATATGGGTGCTTATCCCTATTTTTACTCATATATTAGGAATTACAATAGGTGTACAAGTAATTGTTTGGTTCAAAAAGAGAAATATCTGCAGGTATACATCAACGTATTGGTCCTGAATACGCAGGGCCTTGGGAATTCTTCAAGCTCTAGCAGATGGTACCAAATTACTTTTCAAAGAGAATCTTCTTCCATCTAGAGGAGATACTCGTTTATTTAGTATTGGACCATCTATAGCAGTCATATCAATTTTATTAAGTTATTTAGTAAAACTCAAATCTCTAAACAAATCTCTCAAATTTAATAACCCTTCTCTGTTTACTACTTTTCAAGTAAAAAACTAATGATCAAGAGTTTAAATTATCAAAACGTCACTACATGAATCAGACATACGTTCATTATTATTCATTTTACCATGCATTATTATTATATATATATGCATTTACTATTTAGTAATATATATAATTAAAGTTCATGTATGTATTTACTATTTAATAAAAATATATAATATTATTTTTCGTCTTCATGAACTTTAATTATATATATAATGGGCTTTTTTATTGGCTTTGTAAAACAAAGAAAAATAAAATAGGTATTAATTAGCGTATGAATTAATTGGTTAAAATTTTTATGTACTTAAAATTTTGTATAGATGCATATAATTTTGAAAAATTGCATATAAAATTCCAGTTCGATTACTCTCATTAATCCATTGTCGGTACTTCATTTTTCGATTAGCACATAGCAATTTTTACAACAATGGGACAGAAGTATGCATGGTTTCTTTGCATCTTACTCTTCCTAGTCCTTACCAATAGTCTTTTTATAAATGAGATGTATTGGGTATGATTGTTGTATTACAGGAAGAATGAACTAATTTCCGTCTTCTTATTACACTCTCATTTGAGAAAAACATTTGAACTTCGATTGTATGAATAGGTAGAGGTGGCAAACCGGGTATTTATGGAACCAGATCCGGTTCCATAAACAAAGTCAATAACCGGTTCCGGTTTTTGACCGGTTGGGGTTCGGGTTTGGGCGGTTTGGGTTCCGGTTTTGGCCGTTCGGGTTCGTTTTGCTGGGTGAAGGTGGAACCGGTTCCGCTTTTTCCGGTTCCGGGTTTTTTGCCCACATCTAGGAATAGGAGTGGATTGTAATTTGTATTTATCTACTAGTTTGTTTAAAATAGTCGAACTCTTCATTGTGCATCAAGATAAACCTCATGGATATTATTATTATTATAAACTAAAACAAAATTTGAAAATGCTAATGGGTCTACTGATAAGTTCAACTGATCAAGTTTTCTGATATCCTTCTAAAATTGATATGAGAGCTTAGATTTTGGGCTTAATAAGTGGATTAAACTAGTTTCTTAGTTATATATATAAAAAAGACATTGGTGTTAAGTTTTCGGTGACGGATTTGAATATTGAAATATTAACTTAAATTGAAAAACTAATCAATTTACAAAAATACCATTATGTTTGAATGTTAAATATGTATGGTTGAACTTTATAATTATTTCAAGCTTCCTTTATACTTTCCGTATTTCAAAATTATTTATATTATTAATGATGTCATCTATATTCCAACATATTTGCTAGAGGTGGCAATTTTTACTCATATCAAAGAAAATGAGTTTGTTTGGGTAAAAGAATTGTAGTATAATGGGTTAAAATTGGTAACATCATAATATTGAATGAGTTGAGTAACACTTAAACGCAATGCGGGTCAAGGGGGGTAACAAAAAAAGTATGTAAATGCAATGGATTCAAACATTTAAGAATGATTAATAACATATTTGATAAAAAAATCACTAAAAATTATCCAAATGGATTATTTGTTTACTTATAACACATCTTAAGTTAAACTAAATTTATGTTTTTTAAGAACAATCCATTTAGACCCGAACTGATTTTGCTTAAAACTCGTTCGGACCCGCACTCATCCTGACCCGAATCCATTCTGACCCGTTACCCAGCCCGACCCGACCCGCACATCTTGCCAGGCATACTATTGCATTGGTCTGACAATTGAACCGGTAAAAATTTCATTTTTGAAATTGTAAAATTAAATTCTCTAACGTCCAGTGTCACACGTTATGTGTAGACAAAATTCGTTGTTTAAACCGTTTGTGTTGGTTGCCTAGTAAAAAAAATAGGGTCTGCTTAATGAAGCGGCAATTGAGACATGGAAAATCAGGTGTTAACACTATGTTTCTAGTTCGTTTAATGAGAAAACAGAAAAGAATAAAAGGAAAGAAAAGAAAGAAAAAAATTGAGAAAGAATATAAAACTTTTCTTCCATTTCCTTTCAAATCGAAAGGAAAAAAAGAAACTACATAATTTTGTCTGGTTTTTTTTCATTTTTCTCAATTTCCTTCATTAAGTGAAACTCTGAACCAATTATTTTATTCCTTTTATTCATTCGTTAAATGAAACTCAGAGATACACAATGTTTATTTTATTTTCCTTTTATTTCATTCGTTAATTCTGAAGGATTAAATTTGTTATTTCATTTTTTATTTTTTACTAAGTAAATTCGGAGCATAAAGGAAGGTGATGAAGGAAGAGGAGGTGCAAGATACATGACCACCTGTGTAGCAAGACTGCAAGAATAAGAAAGAAATAAAGAGTACAGGGGGTGGCTAGATGGTGTGGTCAGGGGCGAAGCTCGCCCCCTCTTTTTCTGTCCGTAGTGTTAATTTTTCGGCTGAAATGCTATTTTTAGTTAAAAATAGGGGTTTCGCCTCCCATCGCTTCAAAAAATTAACATGCACTATAAATTTCAAAAATTTCTGCCCCCTCTCAAGTCGACAAAGCTCAGCAACTAGGTGTGGTAATTATGTGTTTGTGTGGGTGGGGGGAATACTAACCCATACGTGCCTTGACTGGTGCCAGAATTTGGGGTTCTATCATTATTGCTAAATACGGGTGTCGTTGTGTGTATGACATCGAAAAAACCGACCCAAAACCCTACTAAAAACTAAGCAATTAGAAATTTCGGTTTTGGGTTTGAACTAAGCGAAAACCGACTCATACACACCCCTACTAAAAACTAGCCGGTATTTGAGATTGAATTCTTAAAATTCAATTTGAGTTTGAGGTCTTTTTAATGAAGCTTACGTGTGTAAAAAGTTTAAAATGTGCATAAACTAGGTTTTTTTGGCTCCGGCATTATGTCATGGGTTTAGTCACGTTCTCAATATCAAAGTAAAAAAAAATCATACTGGTTGTTATTACGTAGAAAACTAAAACGTGTCCATTAAATACATTTTTCTAAATGAAGAAAAATATTTGTAATACGCTAAAAATATACTAATATTAAAAAAATTTATTTTTAAAAAGCAATTTATTGTAAAATATACATTAAAAACAATATTTTAAAACAAAATACTAAGGAAACAAATATTGAAAAAATATTGTTTAAAAAGATAATATAATTATTTTTATTGATGATCAACCCGTGTAATACATGAGGTACTAATCTAGCTGATAAGACCTTGCGGTATGCCAAGTGAACGGGGCGTGGGTGGGGCTGGGTTGGGCGTGGAACACCGGCCTCTTGGGGTGTGGTCACAGCCACGCTTCTCTCGACCGTTTGAACATTAATTTTTTCGACCGTTTGGCCACAACCACGCTTCTCTCACCAACCAAGAGGCATTTTCACCACAAGTGGTTGAGTAAGTGGTTGTGGTGGATGCCTATGTGGCACCTAGGTGGAGTGGTTTCAACCATGGGACATACCCCATGGTCTAATAATGGAGCATCAACCCGTCATAGTTTATCTATTATTTGACTTCCATTGTGTGTTTTCGGACTTTGATGTGATACTTATTACACCTCCTCACATCCTTTCTTCGTGCTCTCTAACCATATATAATCTTCAACTGTTTTTGGTGCTCTGATTTGTGTTATGTCGTCTCTAATGATAAGGATGTTTATCGGTTTGTTCGGTTTATTCGGTTCGGTTTAATCGGTTCTCAAAATTTTTCGCCCCTAACCTAATCAAACCGAACCGAATTCAACCGAATTCAATTCGGTTCGGTTTCGGTTATAACCGAACAAAACGAATTTAACTGAACAAACTGATAAAAAACCAAATAAGCCGGTTAAAAACCGAATAAGTCGAACCAAATAAACTGAATTCAACATTATATTATTAATAAAAATAATATATTTATTTGTGAATTCAGTTTAATCGGTTAACCGAATAAACTGAATTCAAAAAAAATCTAAAACTGTTAACCGAACCAAAAACCGAATTCAGAATTCGATTCTTTTTTTCGGTTACGGATACGGTTCGGTTATCAGTTTTAAATGGTTTTCGGTTTTTCCGAACACACCTATCTAATGAGACAGTGGGTTTTGCTCCTATTTGTGGGTTATATTTTGAACTAACCACCACTAGGGCTTCCTAGTTGGTTCTCAAATCTATAAATCATATGTACATAGAAGGAGCATTAACGCTATGTTTCGAGCTTATTAGAGGAGAGAAAAAAAAAAGGAAAAAATGAGAGGAAAGGAAATCTAAATAATTTTGTCTAGTTTTCCTTCCACTGCACTCCTTTCCCTCCTTAAATGAAACTCGGAAATATAACATGTGTTATTTTCCTTCCCCTTATTTCGTTAAATGAAACTCAGAAACGCAAACATACTTCTTGTTTCCTTCTATTTTATTTCTTTTATCTCCTTAAATGAACTCGAAAACAGAGCGCACCTCCGCCCCTTGCAACTAGAAAGTCTCGAACTTTGCTTAGACGATCTGCAGTGCGCTCCTCCGCCCCTTGCACGTCCCACATGGATGGCTCCTCCTCCGGCGGATGCAATGGTGCCCTCCGCATTCCCCCCTCTCCGCACCTCCTGAAGGGCGTTCAAATGCAAGAGAAGGTGGGCCCATCTCAATTAATAATCAATTTTTTTAAAAAAGGTAAAGGCGTTCTTTTGTAAAAAGTGGAGAGAGAGAATGCATGTACGAAAGATGTGTTGGAGTTAAAAATATGAGAGATAGTGCATGTGAGAAAAATAAGTAAAAAACTGATGTAGTAGTGATGACTAGGATACATGTAGTAAGTGCAGTCGTTAGCATTGCTGGCAGTCTTATAGCTAAGAAAGTTATGGTTTGATATTGTAAGAAATAAACAATTGTTGCTAATTGATCTTGTAATTTTTTAAATTGAACTAAAGCAAAGGCGTGATGGTCTACAACAAGAATGGTGTTTGGTTTTAAATAGTTTTTATTTTATTTTAATCATTAGGAAAAGAATGCTTTTAAATTAATTTTGCTATACATTTCTTTTACCTTTTACATGTGAGCTAAAAAGTTCTTAGAAAATATTATAAAAAAATGGCCCGGACATCACGTACGTCAATCTTCAAGATGATACGTTGGATATAATCTATTGTACGCAAATTTCATGCCTTGTAGTCTTGTACATAGCCCATTTTTTTTGTTTTATGCTAGTATACCCGACATACCATACGCTCAACTGGATATCGTACGTTGCTTCTTTGATCCGTTTTAGCCTTCTAAACCTGAAACCCAAGACCTATATTCACAATTTGCATCGCTTACGCTCTGTTCTCGAGTTCATTTAAGGATTTAAGTAGAGAAAAGAAAGGAAATGGATGGAAAGAAGACATATGTTTGTGTTCCTAAGTTTCATTTAACAAATGAAGGGAAAGAAAAATAACACATGTTGTGTTTTCGAGTTTCATTTAAGGAGGGAAATGAAAAGAAAACTAGGCAAAATTATTTAATGTTTCTTTCCTTACGATTTGGAAGGAAGAATTCCATTCTTTTCCTTTAATTTCCTCACATTTCTTTTCTTTTATTTTCCTTTCACTTCTCTCCTTTAATAAACTCGAGAACATAGCGTTAATGACTTTCCACCGACTTTCATCTTTCTCTCTAATTTATCTCAAAAGCTCTAATTCTCATTTTTTTTCAAATTCTTCAAAACTCAACCCCAAATCTTGCAATCTTCTAGTCCAAATGTTTGTGAGAATAAGGGGATCAAAGCCCACAAACTAGTTTTCTGAATTTCGTTGTGATTTGAGAGAATATCGACGAAAAAAGTTTCAGAAATTTTGGTTTTTCTTCAAATATGGCATGTTGCATCATCTAACTTATCAAGCCGCGATTTTCTTCTAATATTCCCTGTGGGAGATTTTGGGCTCGAATCCGGGCCAAGCAATGGTGGATCCTGAAACTTTTTCCAATAAGTTCATAATTTTCAAACGATTCAATTAAATAGAACCAGACATAAAATTTCCGAGCCGGGTTGACGATTTGGGCCTTTGTAATGTTCATCACGTAATAATAGCGCGATATATTAAATCAATAATTAAAAAACATCGTCATTAAAGAGTTCGAAGGAAAGGAGTGCACGCTCGTTTAAGATTTCTGAGCTTCGGACCAAGCGGGAGTCAAGGTGGGCTCGCCCTTGGGGGCGGTTCCGCTGGCAGTTAGCAGGCAGAGGGTAAGGGGGCAACACCCATTGTGAGGTTTGGGGTAGCCGCCAAAATCTAAACGAAATTTGCTAAATTTATGTGACCCGATTAACTTGACATGAAGGTTTAATCGCTAATAACTATCATTTCGTGTGTTGATATATCATAGTTAGGAAATCACTAGATGAATATATGAACAATTCATATGTGATCATAGAGATTATTCACCCTTAAAATAATTAGTGGGTTCACCCTATGTATTAAGCTTTTCAAAAACCAAAAATTCATACTAAATCCTCGAAATGGGACTAGATCCGCCATTGGGGCCAAGGCATATTTGGCGAGGCAAGGTGAAGGGGCTTACCTAGTTGTGTCATGGTGTGGGTTTGGTCGTATGCATCCAAACATCAAATCTGAGGGGACGGTTGAAATTTCGTCTTATGTGTCTGCGTTCTAATTAAGTTGTTCAAACAAATTGTAAAAAACATGTGATGTTGCACGTTACATTTACATGAGTTGTTGAACTTGTTTCAAGAATTTGTGAGCTGAATTTTTATGAAATTGAAAGTCTGGAACATTATGATAAAAGTTGAAATTCTTTGATAATTATGGTTCAATGAACTAGGTCACAACTGTTAACACCGAATATTGAATGTAACGGCCGGTTTTAACGGTCATGTGTGTTAATAAATAAATGTTATTATGTTTATTAAAATTATGTTGTGATAATAATATAATAACATTTGGGGTATTTTAGTTAACTAGTAATTAACTTGATTAGGTTAGTTAAGTGGATTAACTAATTAACAAGGTTGAGGGACCAAAATTGCCAATTAGGCAAAGATGGGTTAAAAGGGGGATAAGAGACCTTGACTTGGTCAAAAATCTCATTTTCAAGTGTGTGTGTGTTTTCTTACGTGAAGAAACCAGAGAAAAGGGAGAAGAGGAGCTTCAAGCCCTAGTTTTAGAATTCGTTGATTTTGTGGTGTAAATTCGAGATTGAAGCTTCTAAATCCATCCATAAGTGTTGCCTAACATCTTGTAAGTGATTTTAGATCCTATTTTGATGTTAATCGTGAGTTCTTGTGATGAGCAAGATGAGGGTTTAGTTCAAATCTTGAAATTTGTTGTTAAAACAAGTTAGAGACTATGAAACTATGTTTATTGTGTGTTGTAAACTACCAAACTACTGGTTACTATAATGTTTAGTTAAAATTGAGTTGGATGAGTATTGGGAAGAAGTGAGATTGAGTAGAAAAGTCTTTAATGATGTTGGTAACTAGTAGGATAGTAAAAACATGGTTTTGAAATGAGTTGTGTATCAAATTTGACTAATCTTTTATAAACATGATGAATTGGTGATTTTGGAGTTTATAGGTGGAATTAGTTAATGTTTAAACATTAACAAGATTAGTTAAATTAATGGGTGCACACCAAGTGTTTGATTAAATGCTTGAATTGAGATTATATATTTATGAGGAATATAGGTTGATTAAGGGATGGTAAATTGATTTCTAAAACACCATATAAGAAATAATGAGATTCTTTGAATCAACATGTTATATGTGTAAATGTGTTGTGTGTATTGAAATTAGTTGTATATATGTGAATTACAACTAGGTGTTGGTGGTGGAAGTCAAGGGATAAGCCATAGAAGTGGAAAAGAGGTTGTAGGAGTTGATCAACCATTTGAACAAGGTAAGTCACTCGACTTACTAAACATTACATATAAATAGTAGAGAGAGTCTACATAATTGATTTGGATGAATTGTTCATAGCTAGTATGGGATTAGTGAGTTAATAGACTATAAAGTGTATATGTTAATTTCCCATGTGTTTTGCTATGATTGAGTAGAGTATGCAACATAGTTGTATAATAGCCGGATGAGTCGGTGATTGGGTATATTTAATATAATGTGTGTGTAAGCCGGATGAGCCGGTGAGATTGATCAATTGAACCACAAGAGTGTGGATAACCGAATGTGTCGGTAGATAGTGTGATAAACCACTAGAGAGTGGATAACCGGATGAGCCGGGAGTGTAAATTGTTGAAACCACTAGTGTGTGGGTAATTGGATGAGCCAATAGTTGAGTATAGTGCCATAATTAATCAAATGTGTTGGGAATGGTGTTGATTTAAATCATATGATCATAAATGTAGAGTTGACCCGTTTAAGGTAAAAATCTTCCACAAACGGGTGTTATGCGCAATCATATGTTGAGGGTCACCAAGATAGGTTGGGGACTCAAAAATATGTTTAAATGGTGTTTTGAAGTTGGTTTTTGTGTAAAAAAATGTCCGGGAATGATTCGGATCGAATCTGGAAGTGAAAACGCGAAAATTGGAGCTGCAGACCTGCAGCCGGCGTACCATACGCCCAGATTGGGCGTACCATACGCCCAGCATTCTACGCTACGCCCAACATGTTCTGTCTACGCCCAACCATACGCCCAACCATACGCCCAAATGCAAAAATTTGAGATTTTTTGTATATTGAACCGTATGAGTTTGAGGGTTCTTATGGGTGATTTACTTAGTTCATATGAACTAATTTTGAGCTTATATGTGATGTTTACAGGTCAAAAATAGATATGCAACGGGTGATCAGATCGGGCACATTTTGGACCGGAATCACTCGTTATGTTGGTTTTTGGTGGTTGTAAATTTAAACACACTATCTTTTGTTAATTATGGATGTTATTAAAATGTAATTAGGTGTGTTTAACATATGTGATGATAAAATTTGGCGTTAAAGCTAAACTGGGACCTAAAATGGACACGTGTAAACGTGTGGGAAGTTTGGGTGTCACAAGTTGGTATCAGAGCAATGGTTTGAGTGAATCAAGTGCGTTGTGAACACTTGATCTCAAACTCGTGTGCTCTTGATATGAAAACATAACGTTTGATTCAAAGACCCGATCATGAAGCCTATGAGGTTAGCATATCTATTTCCTGTATTATAATTGTTAAATGTATTGTGAATCATTACATATGAAATGTGATTATGTGAGACCGAAATCAATGTCTTGAATATTAAATGAAGGAAGTAAGGAATTGGACATATAATGAATGGACTAGTACGTCTGGCCAACTTACTAGTGCAAACATGATATGAGCAAGTTCTTATGGAGATCATTTTATATTTAGGCCATTGAAATTGGGTAATGTGTTAAGAGTTGGCATGAAAAGTGATTGTAGAATCACTAAGAATTTGAGTTTTTATATAGTGATAACTATATGAATATATTATCGTGTGTAAAACTAACATATAAGTTAAACAATTTCAGCCACTAATGGCTGATGAACATACCTCCGGTGGAAGTGGACATGTGGAGGGAATGCTTACTGAGAACCAACGTATGGTAAAAGAGGAAGTGGCAAGAGCTCTTGAAGCTGCTTTGCCTACATATATTGAAGAAATTAAATCCACCTTAAAAGATTTCCTTCATGAAGAGTTAGCAGATTTTAAAGCTGGGGCTGAGATAGAACAACCTTCCAAGAAGGTTACCTATAAAGATTTTATGACTTGTAAGCCAGCGGAGTTCAAGGGAGAGGTGGATCCTTTGATGAGTCAGAGGTGGATTGCTGATATAGAAAGTGCATTTGAGACCAGTCACTGTGACTCTTCTGATCAAGTCATGTTTGCTGGTAATCAATTGAAAGAAAGAGCGAAAGATTGGTGGGAGCTGTTACGAAAGGAGAGAGGTGCACAAGGTATGAAGGGGCTGAACTGGACTCAGTTCAAAGAACTCTTCTTGAAACGCTTTTGTCCTCAAGCTGCGATTGATCGTATAACTGAGGAGTTTTTACAGCTGAGGCAAAAAGAGGAGAGTATTGACACCATCACTGCTATTTTCTATGATAAAGCGAGATTTTGTCCGGATTTGCTTCAGACGGAAAGGATGTGGATCAACCGATATCACACCATGCTGAATGCTAAGTATCGGGAATTTCTCACACCTTCCAAATGTGATACTTTAATGGAGCTAATAGACTGTGCTAGAGAAAGGGAGTTAGAATTAAAAAGGCAAGATGATCGTGGGGAGAAAAGAAAGGCAGTTGCTGATGTGAGTTTTTCAAAGAAGGCGAAGTTTGTTAAGTCGCCTAAGAAGACCAGTGTTATTAAACCCTGTTCAAATTGTGGAAAGCTACATACTGGGGAATGTCGTGCAAGGCCCACAATATGCTATAAATGTGGAAAACGGGGCATTTTGCTACTCAGTGCACGAGTCCTATTAGCTTATGTTATAACTGTTATAAACCCGGACATAGGAGGGATGAGTGTCCGGAATTAAAGGGAACGAGTCAGGGTAGTGGTGGAGGTCGATCGTTTATGACACAGAGTTCAGGAAAGAAGCCCGAAATACCTAAACCAAAAGGAAGAGCCTTTCAGATATCGGCGGAGGAAGCCAAAGTCACATCAGATGTGGTGACAGGTACTTTCCTCCTTAACTCGATATCTGCATACATATTGTTTGATTCTGGAGCTAGTAGATCATTTATATCTGCAAAGTTTGTGCATCATTCCTCGTTCGTTCTAGAAAAGCTACTAGTGCCATTAGAAGTGGAGGTAGCTGATTCTAAAAGTTTCTTAGTATTTGATATTTATCGAAATTGTAAACTTACCATTGAGGGTGAGGACTATAGTGTTGACTTGATACCTATGGTATTAGGAGAGTTTGATGTGGTTATAGGGATGGATTGGCTTTCTAGTTATCGAGCCAATATTGTTTGTGATCGTAAAGTCATACAACTAATAGCCCCGAGTGGCTATGAGGTGTCCATTCAGGGTGAAAAGAGGGGTGGTGTTGTTTTGTGCTCATTGGTGAAAGCTATGAAGTATATGAACCACGGGGGTCAATCCTTCTTAGCTTATGTTATTGATAATGAAAAGGTGGTGCAGAAGTTAGATGATGTTCCAATTGTTAGAGATTTCCTTGATGTGTTTCCGGATGATTTACCGGGAATTCCTTTTGATAGAGATGTGGATTTAGAATTGATCTTATTCCAGGAGCTAAGCCTATTGCTAAAGCTCCATATCGTTTGGCACCGTCTGAATTGCAGGAATTGATGACTCAACTACAAGATCTTCTCAATAAGGGTTTTATTCGCCCTAGCATCTCACCGTGGGGTGCACCAGTCCTTTTTGTTAAAAAGAAGGATGGGAGCCTACGAATGTGTATTGATTATCGAGAGTTGAATAAGGTGACGATAAAGAATAAATATCCTTTGCCTCGTATAGATGATCTGTTTGATCAGTTACAAGGGGCTTCTTGGTTTTCAAAAATTGATCTTCGTTCTGGTTATCATCAACTTAAGGTTAGGGAAGAAGATATTCCTAAAACGGCCTTTCGTACCCGATACGGTCATTATGAGTTTCTGGTGATGTCTTTTGGGTTGACGAATGCACCGGCTGCGTTCATGGATCTGATGAACCGGGTGTGTCGCCCAATGTTGGATAGGTCTGTCATAGTTTTCATAGATGACATTCTTATCTATTCCAGAAATGAAGCTGATCATGCTTGTCATTTGCGTGAGGTACTTGAAACTCTTCGTAGGGAGAGATTGTATGCTAAATTTTCTAAATGTGCCTTCTGGCTGCGTGAAGTCCAATTTCTTGGACATGTGATAAATGCAGATGGCATTTTAGTTGATTTTTCTAAAATTCAAGCGGTGACAAAGTGGAATCCACCCAAGACTCCTACTGAAGTTAGAAGTTTTCTTGGCTTAGCAGGATATTATCGTAGATTTATTCAAGACTTTGCCAAGATTGCATCTTCTTTGACTAAACTTACAAGGAAAAATAATAAATTTGTTTGGGGTGAAGATCAAGATAAAGCATTTAATGAGCTAAAGACAAAATTAACTCAGGCACTGGTGTTGACATTACCGGATGGACCTAATGATTTCGTTGTGTATTCAGATGCTTCTTATCTTGGTCTGGGTTGTGTTCTAATGCAAAGGGGAAAGGTAATAGCCTATGCCTCAAGACAATTGAAAACCCATGAGATCAATTATCCAATTCATGATTTGGAACTTGCAGCAGTAGTGTTTGCCTTAAAAATCTGGAGGCATTACCTATATGGTGTAAAGTGTAATATTTACACTGATCATAAGAGTTTAAAATATTTCTTCACCCAGAAGGAATTGAATATGAGGCAGAGACGATGGCTGGAATTGCTCAAGGATTATGATTGTGAAATTCTTTATCATCCAGGTAAAGCGAATGTGGTGGCGGATGCCTTGAGCAGAAAAGAAGAGTGTGAACCAATCAAAGTGAAAGCCATGAAGCTTGTGATTACTTCAGGCCTAATTGAGCAAATTAAGGAGTCTCAAAAGGAGGCTTTAAAAGAAGGAAATTGGAAACGAGATAGGATAAAAGGGCAGGTGTATAATCTGGATGAGGATAGTCGTGGTTTGAAGACTAGGTGGGGTCGAGTGTGGATACCTCCCACTTGTCCACTTAAGTCTGCACTATTGGAGGAAGCACACAAGTCAAAATACTCAATTCATCCAGGAGCTACTAAAATGTATCGTGACCTTCGAGTAAACTATTGGTGGCCTGGTATGAAGCGAGATGTGGTTAAGCATGTTGCTAAATGTTTGACTTGTATGCAGGTAAAAGCTGAGCATCAAAAACCTTATGGTAAATTACAACCGTTGGAAATCCCGTTGTGGAAATGGGAACATATCACGATGGACCTGATTACTAAACTTCCTAAAACTAGGAAGGGTCATGATACAATATGGGTCATCGTGGATAGGTTGACGAAGAGTGCTCATTTCTTACCTATTCGTGAATCCTATTCTTCCGAGAAAATGGCTGAGACATATGTTAGAGAAGTGGTGTCCAGGCATGGTGTGCCAGTATCGATTGTGTCTGATCGAGACACTCGATTTACTTCTCATTTTTGGAGGAATTTTCAGGAAGAATTAGGCACAAAATTGTTGATAAGCACGGCGTATCATCCTCAAACTGATGGCCAGAGTGAAAGAACCATTCAAACGTTGAAGGATATGTTACGAGCGTGCATAATTGATTTTGGAGGTAGTTGGGATGATTATCTACCTTTAGCCGAATTCTCATATAATAATAGTTATCATTCCAGTATTGGAATGCCTCCATTTGAAATGTTGTATGGGAGGAAATGTCGTACTCCTGTGTGTTGGGGAGAGGTTGGACAACGAGAACTAGCAAATAAAAAGGTTGTTAAAGTAACAAATGAACGTATAGATCAGATTCGAGCTCATTTGAAGGCGGCACAAGACCGTCAGAAATCTTATGCAGATAAGCGTAGGAGGCCTATCGAGTTCCAAGTAGGAGACTTTGTGTTGTTAAAGGTCTCTCCTTGGAAAGGTGTTATACGCTTTAGAAAGCGAGGAAAGTTAAGCCCACGTTTCATTGGGCCATTCAAAATTATAGCTCGAATTGGCGAGGTTGCTTATCGCCTTGAGCTACCAGACGAGTTGAGAGGAATTCATAACACATTTCATGTTTCTTATTTGAGAAAGTGTTTGGCTGATGAATCAGCTTATGTGCCACTAGAAGACTTGGAAATTGATGACAAGTTGAACTATGTGGAAAAGCCGGTAGCTATATTAGACAGAAAGGTCAAACAATTGAGAAACAGGTCATTGAATCAGGTGAAGGTTCAATGGAAGAATAGAAGGGGATCTGACGCCACGTGGGAGTCAGAAGATGAAATGAGAAAGTTTTATCCTTTTCTTTTTGATGTATAAACGGTTTCGGGGACGAAACCTTTGTAAGGGGAGGAGATTTGTAACGGCCGGTTTTAACGGTCATGTGTGTTAATAAATAAATGTTATTATGTTTATTAAAATTATGTTGTGATAATAATATAATAACATTTGGGGTATTTTAGTTAACTAGTAATTAACTTGATTAGGTTAGTTAAGTGGATTAACTAATTAAAAAGGTTGAGGGACCAAAATTGCCAATTAGTCAAAGATGGGTTAAAAGGGGGATAAGAGACCTTGACTTGGTCAAAAATCTCATTTTCAAGTGTGTGTGTGTGTGTTTTCTTACGTGAAGAAACCAGAGAAAAGGGAGAAGAGGAACTTCAAGCCCTAGTTTTAGAATTCGTTGATTTTGTGGTGTAAATTCGAGATTGAAGCTTCTAAATCCATCCATAAGTGTTGCCTAACATCTTGTAAGTGATTTTAGATCCTATTTTGATGTTAATCGTGAGTTCTTGTGATGAGCAAGATGAGGGTTTAGTTCAAATCTTGAAATTTGTTGTTAAAACAAGTTAGAGACTATGAAACTATGTTTATTGTGTGTTGTAAACTACCAAACTACTGGTTACTATAATGTTTAGTTAAAATTGAGTTGGATGAGTATTGGGAAGAAGTGAGATTGAGTAGAAAAGTCTTTAATGGTGTTGGTAACTAGTAGGATAGTAAAAACATGGTTTTGAAATGAGTTGTGTATCAAATTTGACTAATCTTTTATAAACATGATGAATTGGTGATTTTGGAGTTTATAGGTGGAATTAGTTAATGTTTAAACATTAACAAGATTAGTTAAATTAATGGGTGCACACCAAGTGTTTGATTAAATGCTTGAATTGAGATTATATATTTATGAGGAATATAGGTTGATTAAGGGATGGTAAATTGATTTCTAAAACACCATATAAGAAATAATGAGATTCTTTGAATCAACATGTTATATGTGTAAATGTGTTGTGTGTATTGAAATTAGTTGTATATATGTGAATTACAACTAGGTGTTGGTGGTGGAAGTCAAGGGATAAGCCATAGAAGTGGAAAAGAGGTTGTAGGAGTTGATCAACCATTTGAACAAGGTAAGTCACTCGACTTACTAAACATTACATATAAATAGTAGAGAGAGTCTACATAATTGATTTGGATGAATTGTTCATAGCTAGTATGGGATTAATGAGTTAATAGACTATAAAGTGTATATGTTAATTTCCCATGTGTTTTGCTATGATTGAGTAGAGTATGCAACATAGTTGTATAATAGCCGGATGAGTCGGTGATTGGGTATATTTAATATAATGTGTGTGTAAGCCGGATGAGCCGGTGAGATTGATCAATTGAACCACAAGAGTGTGGATAACCGAATGTGTCGGTAGATAGTGTGATAAACCACTAGAGAGTGGATAACCGGATGAGCCGGGAGTGTAAATTGTTGAAACCACTAGTGTGTGGGTAATTGGATGAGCCAATAGTTGAGTATAGTGCCATAATTAATCAAATGTGTTGGGAATGGTGTCACACCCCCAAATTCCCACTCGTGGTGTCAGTCCACGTGGGTGTGACGTGGCCAGGATCATAGCTCATGGTCATATAGAACGACTGTATATGAGTTACACATTCACACAGATTGTAAAACAATACAAATTTCATTCAATAAGCAGCGGAAAGTGTTAAACATCAGAAATACATATATTTGCAGCGGAAAGTAATTGTTTGCAACAGACACTACAAATGTTTAAATTGTTTTTCAAAACAGAACACATGCACGCAAGCCTAGGACAAGAGTCTATATGTAAGCTTGACTCCTTAGTGTGTCCTTGTGAGCGTCCTAGCGTGTGCTCCATTAGTTACCTGAGAATACATGCGAAAAAGTGTCAACTATAAAGTTGGTGAGTTCACAGGTTTAGACAGACAGAAATAATAAACAGACATATACTGGGTATGTTAAGTTTAGTTGGATACTACGATCCGTGGAGTGTGTCAGTTCATCTTACCGAAACTAGACTGTTCCCGTTTGCCTCCGCGAGTCATCGCTGAACTCGCAATTCACATCGAAATTACACTCGTTATGACCTCCAGTCAACATTGGTGCCGAGTGGGGTTAGTCAAACCCAGTAGTACTACGTAATTACGACTCGTTTGAATACACAACTAACGGTAAGGATAAGTGAGGACTTTATGCGATAATAGTTACACTCGAAAATAGTTTTCACAACATACCAGTCATACATCTAAAACAGTTGCATTGTATTCTCACCCCAATAGTTTAACAAAAGCAGTTAAAGAGTAAAAGTGGGGCCGTAAACTCACCTGAGTTTAGATATGCGTTAGCTCAAAGAGAGTAAGTGTAGCTCGCCGGCTAGTAGTCACCTATATCACATAGGTACTATGAGTTTGTGTTCACAAGTGTGGGTCTCACCGGACCGTGTTAGTGTTCAACAACACTAAGTGGTTATGTAGGTCGAGTTGACCGTGTTTGACCGTGTCGATCGTGTTTGACCTAACGACCCGTTGGTGACGGTTTGGATCAAGTGTTCGTGTATCGTGCGGTTTTAGTGTCGTGTGAAGTGTACGGATACCAAAATCATTCCTATGAGGAAACTTACTATTTATGGTAAGTTCCTATTTTAGGAAAGTTTCCATATTTGGCAAGTCATGCATAAAATCATATTCCGATTATCCTAACATGCATATTTATCCTAAATGAGCATGTTATCACATAGCACGTATTTACACATAGCTGGTTTAGCATAGCTTGCGCGTAAAAGTTTCCATTTTTGGAAAGTTTCTAAAATAAGCATATTTCCACAAGTTTAACAATCAACATCATCTAATATCATCATATTAGTCCTAAATAGTCTATTAATCATGATCATTACGACTAACGTGTGACGAATCGTAAACTTTACAAAATAAAGTTACTATATTTAGTAACTTATGAAAATAACACCAAATCAAGTTCCTCAATATATATACCTTCCAATATCATCATATAATCACCAAACGAGCATGTTAGACTCAAGACATTATCATACATTTTATCGATTTGCAATCTTGTGACAAAAATTACTATTTATAGTAACGTTTACAAAAATCATACTTTTGACTATTCTAGACATTTCTATGTATCAAGTACCCATCATATAACTTCTAAACATCATTCTTAAACATAACCTATAGATTTAAACATGCAAAAACGGTCATTTCATCAAGAACACACATTTTGTAACAATAAAGTTACCATTTATAGTAATAACCTCAACTATGACATTTATTAACCATAACCAAACATTTTAATCTCATGGAACATCATCAATAACACTATCAATAACATTTCACTACTAAAAATTACACAAACTATTGTAAATCATACATGCATGATGATTAAAGTAGCCATTTAGTAACGAAATCAACTAGTAGCCATCATAGGCATTCAATATCATCATGGATCATAGCCAAATCATCAAATCAGTAATAAACACACCCATTAACATATATAAACCATCAAAATTTCGTGACAATGGTGAGTGGTGATGATGCATGTAGCCTAAAAGGCTTGCATGTGTGATTTCTAGTGATGTTAGGCATTATATAAAATAGAAACTACCTTCCAAAGCGTAAATCCACGAAATGAGGCTTGAGATGCTCCTGGAACAGTCCTAGGGAGGCTGTGATTCGATCAAACGCAGAGAGGAATGATGGTAATGCGTTCTTGAAGCTTCCACAAGGCTTCAATCCTTCCCCTATGGCTTCCAAGGGTTGATAATAGCTTCTTTTGGTGTAAAAGAGTTGTAGCAGAGTACAAATGGTCGTGGGGGAGGGTTTCAGTCGCGAGGTTGGGTGAAGAGATGAACAAAATGATTATACTTGGTTTTATAAAGATTTCTGCGCATAGGACTGCGTCGCGTACCGCGGCACCGCCCAAGAATCATAACCGCGTACCGCGATGATTAAAATAATCATTCTGTTCCCGAAACACGCCGCGTACCGCGATGGTGGAAGATGATCGGTCGTCGCGTACCGCGACGTTTTTCGGAGAATTCAAATTTCCCCGCTCAAGCTTCGCGTACCGCGAAAGCCCATTTAGGTGCCCATCGCGTACCGCGATGGGTCTCGGTTGAGCCCAATAGGCCCAAATTCATTGTTTTGAACCGAATTTCTCGTATTTCTCGAATACGATCATCGTTTCTCGACACATAAGTGTTGCTCTACTAACTTAGGTTCTCCGGAACCTAATTGTGCAGTGTAAGTGTACTGTGGTTCGATCCGTTCACCAACGTTCGTCATTCAAGCCACGTGCGAGTTTCGTGCGATAATTCCTCGAATTATCGGTGTGTTTGGTCCGTTGTGCCACGTGTCACACTAAATACAATTATTCTAGTGCCACGTAAGAAATAATAATACACATTATTATTAAAAACAATAGAGTTGCTGACCTGGAAATTACGAGGTGTCACAAATGGTGTTGATTTAAATCATATGATCATAAATGTAGAGTTGACCCGTTTAAGGTAAAAATCTTCCACAAACGGGTGTTATGCGCAATCATATGTTGAGGGTCACCAAGATAGGTTGGGGACTCAAAAATATGTTTAAATGGTGTTTTGAAGTTGGTTTTTGTGTAAAAAAATGTCCGGGAATGATTCGGATCGAATCTGGAAGTGAAAACGCGAAAATTGGAGCTGCAGACCTGCAGCCGGCGTACCATATGCCCAGCATTCTACGCTACGCCCAACATGTTCTGTCTACGCCCAACCATACGCCCAACCATACGCCCAAATGCAAAAATTTGAGATTTTTTGTATATTGAACCGTATGAGTTTGAGGGTTCTTATGGGTGATTTACTTAGTTCATATGAACTAATTTTGAGCTTATATGTGATGTTTACAGGTCAAAAATAGATATGCAACGGGTGATCAGATCGGGCACATTTTGGACCGGAATCACTCGTTATGTTGGTTTTTGGTGGTTGTAAATTTAAACACACTATCTTTTGTTAATTATGGATGTTATTAAAATGTAATTAGGTGTGTTTAACATATGTGATGATAAAATTTGGCGTTAAAGCTAAACTGGGACCTAAAATGGACACGTGTAAACGTGTGGGAAGTTTGGGTGTCACATTGAAAAACATGAGGATTCGTTTTTTCTTATAACCGTGGGAACCCACTTAAATGGTAAACCCCCGAGCTCCCCTAATACCCGACTAATTGAGAAGAATAGGTAAAGCGTGTACACAAACAACCGGGTTAGTGGCCACTAAGGAGTATGAAGATTGGTTTGGGGTTAGAGTAATATGAACTAAGTTTTTTCTTTTCAAGTTATTTCTCCTCATTAGGGGGTCTTAAAGCAAGTGCGGGAGGTGCGACCGCACATGACCCATTTTTTTAAGGGGCCCTAATTTTTTAAAAAAAATTGTATATATTACATATATCAATTTATTTTACAACAAACACATATAATTTACATTTCAATTTTTAAATACATTTAACACAGTTACGAATTTTATAAAAGCTAAAATAAAAACTTTTCCTTAAACATTTGATCCAATAACTTATTATAATTTAAAATTCTGGCAAAAAAACAAATTAACTCATATAAGTTAAAATCAACTTTAATTTACAAGTTTATGCTAATTGCAATCAATAAAACCATCAAATCAAGTATTCAATAAAAATTTTCTTGTTTTCGAATTAACTCAATCAGCCATAGACTACTTGTAATTCGGCATCTTTCTTTCTTAGCTAATTTTTGGTTGCAAGAAAGTCATTCTCTCTCTATTTTGATTTGTACTGTGACATCGATCACATTTTGGAATTGTTGCCGAGGAGTCGCTATGTTTAATTGAGTTAGCTTTGGTTGATACATTTTCTTTGTTTGACGATTCCAAAAATATCACCAACTCTTATGCTTTCTATTCTCTTATTAGTTACTAGGTTATTAACTCGTGTATTACACAAATTTAATATAAAACGTTTAGCAGTTAGTAATGAAATTTAGCAATTATATGTCACACCCCCAAATTCTCACGTGCAGTGTCAGACCGCGTGGGTGTGACGTGGCCATAATCACAGCTCTCGGGCATATAGAACGACTCTATATGCGTTTGAATAAACTCATGTTTAATAAAGGGAAAACTTTATACAAATGTAATCAACTTTCTAAAGTGTTCCAGTTAAGTCACTCAAACTTTTTTTGTTTCAATTAAGTAACCCAACTTATAAAAGTTGTTCTAATTCTATGTTTTTTACCTATTTAGTAGGTTACCATGCTGATGTGGCAAGTAACATGTTGACTTGGCATTTCTAAATAAATTTTCTATTTATAGTGTTTACTAGGATTCTTAATTAACAAAAAATCATTTATTTGATCGACTTAACCAAAATTATGTACTAATATAAACCGAAAAAGTTGTGGAATCTCCGATCGAAAGCAACGCTAATTTCGAATAATCATGATCACCACAATTTCTAAAACAATAATATCAGCAATCAAACTCGAACACCAATTTCAATCTTCCTTACATATGAATCCCTCTCATTGTGATTCATTGGCTCTTGTCTCTAGTATCGGCCATATTTTCCCGATCTCCGGCGTCCCAGCCCTCGCAAAATCAAGATTCTGCCCTAACAGCGTCCCTTTCGTTTGAAACCCATGAGCCATGTAACCTGCTAAGAGCTTGTTTGTTGGCGTATTAATTATTATTGTAGTTTTCACTGTCTTCGCTGCGGTAATTGTTGTCGTAGCCGTCAGTGGCGGTGGTGGCAGTGACCGTTTCGCGCGGTCGAAGTGATTACGTTTCCTTGGGCTTTAATCCAGGCGCACATCTTGTTTTCTAGGGTATTTTCTTAGAATCTGAGTATCTTCTTCTCAATGACGTTTTCTAGGATTTTTCTTGGATTTTTGGCTTGAATTTATTAAATCTGTCTTGAATAGTTAAATGGTGACCTACAAGAGAGGTAAAAAAACATAGAATTAGAACACATTTTGTAAGTTGGGTTACTTAATTGTAATAAAAAAAGTTTGAGTGACTTAATTAGAACACTTTAGAAAGTTGATTGCATTTCCATAAAGTTTTCCCTTTAATAAATTCAAACAGTTTAATAACACATGCAACGGAAATTTAGTTGTTTATGCAGCGGAATGAAATAGTTTGTAAATGCAGCGGAAAATAAAAGTGACTGACACTACATTGTTTGATACACATCATAAGACATAAAATGTTTGTTCAAAAGACATGAAATGGATGCAAGCTAAATCTCGTGCTTGTTTGCCCTATGTGCATCCTGATCCACAAGCAGCTAGTTACCTGAGAATACATATTTAAGAAAAAATGTCAACACATAGGTTAGTGAGTTCACAGGTTTTGATATATATACATATACAAAAAAAATGTTTGTCACGTGTCATGCTGTTTATTAAATGTTAGTTTCGAGCCCTAGGCTCCAAGTGTCAGTTGCGTCTCTACCGAACTAGACTTGTTAGCTCTTGCCTCCGTCATGTCTCGTAAAACAATGGCGCGATGGGTCGAGATTACACGCGTCCCGACCTCCAGTCAGTATTGGCACCGTGTGGGGTTCGTCACACCCAATAGATCTATCTAAACTCACCCCATTGTTTGAACATTAACGGTAAGACTGTGCGAGGACTTTGTTACGATACAACACTTAATGTTTGTCTAATAAACCAGCATACACAAATGTTTGTACAAGTAATAATGTCTGACTCGATCAACATGTATTCTCCCCCTATTTTGAAAGTTTGTAAAAGAGTTAAAGAGGGGCCGTAAACTCACCTTAGTGATCGTTGGGTAAAGCGTAAGCTCCTGATTTCTTCGGCGCATCGGTCACCGGCTACCTATATCGTATAGCTTACGTGAGTTCGTGTTTGCGATCGTGTTTCGTGTTCGTGCTCGTGTTTGTGCTCAACTGTCACACCCCGGGCCGGCGGGAACGGATCGTGTTTTCCCGTCGGGCGGAATGTTCCCGGGGCGCGATATCATTGTGTTGATAATCAAATGATCAGATTGTTTGCATAGCACATGAGATATAATGAGAAATGCTAATCATGACATGAAATAGAATTACAAAGTTAAATTACATTGTATATCATAATTTAACCAAGTAAATCTAATCAAAAAAAAATCATTGGGTTTATATCTTGATCTGTACAAGATATACAAAAGTGATTCAAAGTTCTGTCATATCAAAATGTATGCAATCAAAAGAAAGCTAGGTCTTCTATGAGCCCACTAGCTTAACACTCGCATATAGTATCTACACATGTTCGTCACCTGAGAAAACATGTAATTTAAACAAAGTCAACACTAGGTTGGTGAGTTCATAAGTAAGTAAATTGAAAACCATTGAACTGATCATGCACACATTCACAATGTTATATCTGTTGCTTGTATACTTGTTTCACCTGTTCCACCCAATGGCCTCTCCTTAGTTATATGTACAAGTAGTATATCACCAAACTAAGTATGCTTATATATAGGAAATCACGAAAGGGTCAAGCCCAGACGCTATCCCACCACATACTCAACCAAGTTCCACACCACTTGCGATACAACTAAAGATATCCATTTCCCAACTATCCGAATTGTCCGCTGTATAATCATATGTAGAATAATAATATAGTAAGAGGGGTTTAGTCATCAAACCGAAGTATTGATAAACCCTCGTTAAATTAAGGAATTTAGATTATTTAAATCTGATCCTTATATTATTCTATTACTTGTGAGGTTAACTTTTATGATACACTTTCAATTTAATTAAAAGTATTAGTTAACTGTTCATCATATGTCTCCAAATGCAACGTATAGAATCCGAATGGAATCCATTTTAATCCTCACGTAATCAGATTAAAATGCATTCCATTCTCTCCTATCCCGCCGTGTGATCCCAAAGTTTCCGTGTAGGATTGTATCATGTGATTAACAAAGTCGAATAAGAACTTGTCTTATTACGTTATGATAATCGGGTGTAAATGACAAGAATCCCATGAAGTTACATTATCATGATCATCATTTACTGAATCCATGTGTTCCCAAAGTATCCGTGTGGGAATGTTCTCGTGTGTTTAACAAAGTCGAATAAGAACTTGTCTTATTCCGTTATGTTAAATGTGTGTAAATGACAAGAATCCCATGAAGTTACGTTATCATGATCATCATTTACTGAATCCATGTGTTCCCAAAGTATCCGTGTGGGAATGTTCTCGTGTGTTTAACAAAGTCGAATAAGAACTTGTCTTATTACGTTATGTTAAATGTGTGTAAATGACAAGAATCCCATGAAGTTACGTTATCATGACCGTCATTTACTGTAAATGATAAGAATCCCATGAAGTTACGTTATCATGACCATCATTTACTGAATCCATGTGTTCCCAAAGTATCCATGAGGGAATGTTCTCATTTTACAGTTAAGTGTAGATTGTTTAAGTACTTGATCATGTGGAAATAACTAAGTGTTATAAGTTTAATCTCATAACTAAGTTATTATAATGTATTGATGATTAAGAATTATCTTATCTTAATCATATGAGTTTCCCTGTTATCTCATAATCATACAAGCATGCATACAATGATAATCGATAATAAACAATTTAATATTATCAAATCAAAGTATAAATAACATGTTAAGCAAACTTTTAAATAAATAAAAGCAAACATGTTTCTCAGCCCCGAGAATTAAAATCGGTAAAGATTTAAAGTAAAAGGGGGCATATGAACTCACCTTGTAGTTGTTGTGTTTGACTTAGCTTAAACAAGAATGTACGCGCTCTTGATTGTACTTGAGTGAATTTTCACGATCCTGTATTGATTTCACGATGTTTATAACTTATTAGTATGAATTGTAGGGATTTTTATGTGTATGTATGTGTTAGCCATAAGCTTTGGCCAACACTCAAAGTCTTCGGTCTCTATTGGCCCATCTTTATTTGTTATTGGTTCTTGTAATCCATAGACTTTCCTTGATGTGTTCTTGTCTTTCAAACTTGTATCAAAGTCCATTTGTAGTTTCATTAAATAGTGACCTATATTTCTCTATAACCATGGCTCTGATACCAACCTGTCACACCCCGAGCCGGCGGGGTAGGATCGGGTTTCCCCGACGGGCGGAAGGTTCCCGAGGCGCGATATCGAAATGATAATCGGATTGATCAGATTGTTCACATTGCACATGATATATAAATGAGAAACTTTGCTAAAATAAAATAGGATTACAGAGTTAAATTATATTAGTTAAGTTTACAATTTAACAATGTAAACCCACTATCACATCATAAGTCTTCAATCTTGTAGCTGCACAAGATATGTTAAACAAACTGTAAAATGATGCTTCAAAATATGCAGGTCCAAAAAGCTAGGTCCTCTATCAGCTAACCTAATCCAAAGAAATAACTCTTCAGTTGACCTGTTCGTCACCTGAGAAGTCATGCAAAAATAAAGTCAACACATGGTTGGTGAGTTCATATAATTTCGCATTTGAAAATGATTTGAAAATGATTTGATAATGATTTGAAAACCTCCTTTGGTAAAGACCCTAACCTCATTAACTCCACATGTATCATCCAGATCGGTATGCTTATGTATAGGGCATACCCCTGAGTCGAGGCTACAACCCCGCCCAGACGCCATCCCACCACATACTAATCCGCATAGGACATTGTTGTTAATGATAATTAGGCATTTTTACCCTACCATTTACCCATGTCTCTTCTGTTTGTCGTCCCTGTAATTACAATCATTTGAAATCCATTGTTGATTTCATAAGTTCATCACACAATATGATCAACCACACAATTGTATAAACAGTTATAAACGCTTAATTAAACAAGTAAGTAAACATTTAATAAAATCTAAGTCCTTATGATTGGGGCCTATGGTCATACTCGAGTAGACTAGTCTGTCAATCTAGGTACTTAGTAGTTAGGGAAACTGTAAATATCCTCAAACATACGACCTACAAGTCAAACGGTCTAGCTAGGACTTCTTGAAATGCAGGATTTTATGTTTCGTCAATGTTTTTGGCGTATGCTATCTCTGATATTTCCCAGACTTTCCCTTAAAAATGATTTAATGATCGTCTGATTCTGTCACAAGATGTACTTGATGTGTTGATCATAGAATACAAGATTCATTGATCGGTTGTACACTTGATTCATTGTTCAACAAACACTTGGTTTGTAGAACATTGAATGTTGTCTTTGCAAAGATTGTTTTATTGATGTCTTGATGTCCCACACTTGTTTTGTCAAAATGTTTGATTTGATTCCTTGAATTCACCCACTTGATTTGTCAAAATGTTTGTTTTGATCCCTTGAATTCACCCACTTGTTTTGTCAAAATGTCTAGTTTGATTTGTTTGAAATGTTTTGACTTGTTGAAAAGTTAAGTTTAACTTGATTATTCACTTAATAAATAAGTAAATCAGTTAATAACCTGCATAAAATCTTCCTAGACATGATCTAGGATAACATTTATGTATATGTAAAACATATAATTTAAAAGCATTCAAGTAAACATTTTAAATAAACAGTTTACGCATGCTTCTCAGCCCCGCGTTTTAAAACAAAAATGTTAGAAAAGGGGCAATGAACTCACCTGTGTTGCCGTGAAATGAACCACAAAAGATAAGCGCACTCTTTGATTGTTGCCTAAGTATCTTTAGCACCTGGGTTATTTTAAAGAATTCGAATACGATAAGTACCTACATAAATTGTCGTATCTATGGTTTGGTCTCGATGTGCAACTACGTGTCCTAGATTACTAGTGTGTTTCTAGAATTTCCTCTATCTAAGTTAAACTATTACCATTAGTAATCCAAATCCCACATAAAGCATTTAAAGTATTTAAGTAAAATATTTTCAATTTATTACCTTTTAAGTTAATCATTTAATTAGGAAAACCATTTGATTATTTTGTTAAGGTCTGTAATATAATTTCTTTTATGAAAAACATATTTAATTTAAGAAAAATGTAATTTAAACATGATGGGCTTATATTAAACCCATTGGGCCATTCTTGGGCCCTTTAATAAACTTTGATTTTCAATTGATCTCTTGTTTGCTTATTAAGTCATTAACCTAGATGGTGTAAATAACCATTTAGATTAATCACGTGCCTTTGAAATTCCCAATGGTTTAGGTGTTAATATTTAAGTCAAACCATAACCTTTAAGTTCTTGTTTTCCATCCCGAATGTAATTCTCTTCTGACATTGTTATCTCAGCTTAAGGAGATTCATTTGTGTTTAGCCAAATGAATGATCGTCCCCTACACTGATTTCATACCATAAATGTGCTAGAATTTCCTATGTTAGATCGATAGTTAACCCTAATATGGCTTTATTGAAATTTAGATCTTGTGGGCCTTATGTTAGGCCTAACTTGTTCTTGTGGTCCAACTGGTTAATATTGAGCTTAATGACTTGCATGATCTTTGTGAGTGATGTTAGGCTAGGTAACTTGGATCGAATGGCTAACCTTTAACTAAACCGAATGTTCAACGGATCATCTTTGATATGGAGCCTAATTAAGTGGTCTTGGGCCTAATATTAAGGTCATTGGGCCTTAGAAGCTATGTGGGCCGAATCAAATCAAACGGCTTAGCGTGAGTTAAATCTCGGACCGATTTCATCCCCAATGAGCCAAACTCGATATTGTTGGGCCATCACAACTCATGGGCCGATTAACACACCCATATGGGCCGAGAATAGACTGTTGGGCCTAGACCTTGTAGATGAGTGGCCCACATTGAATTAAAGTGGGTTAGACAATTGAGTTGGACCGAAGTAAATATAAATGGGCTTAACCTAAGTTCATCTCTTGATCTTAAACTCCTAGCTATTTATCCTTGATGCTCTAGTTTTTAAATAACCAATTGTTACACAAGCTTTGATATCTCACGTCATTTCCATGCACATACCTATCCCATGCACCCTCACATACCTACATGTATATATATACGTATCTAGGTCTCCATGTGTAGTAAAATAAAAGGGTCTTAGGGTTCGGTTTGCGTCTGCTTAGTGTGATGGCAGCGAACCCTCTAAGGTAGCTAAGGGTTCGGTCATAATGAAGTCAAACGAACCTCTATGGTTCGGTCCCTTATGGTTCGTCTAACTCACAGGGTTCGTGAGCTACATGGTTCGCCATATGCTCGGCTAGGGTTCGGTTAATTAGAGTAGGGTTCGTGACCAGCTGTCTCTTCCCATGGTTCGGCTAACACAACATAAAGTTTCGCTCAACGCCTAAGGGTTCGTGAACCAGGGTTCGGTGCAGGTGCAGTGCAGGTTCGTTGCAGAAATTCCCATGCTGGTGCAGGGTTCGTTGCAGGTCATCAGTAAATTCGTGACAGGGTTCGGCTGGTATGGAAGGTTCGCCTAGGAGAGATGCTAGGTTCGTTCCTCTTTGTTAGACGGTTTAGGGTTCGGCCGACTGAACTAACCACGAACCTGCATCATCATGATCATCCAACGAGCCCCAACCTGTTGCAAACCCACTCCTAACAATGCCTAAGTGTGTATAACACCATAACCCAAGTGTTTTAAGTGCTTAAAAACCGATTATATGGCAATATTTGCAAGAACTCGTGAATCTCCCTAAAACCGAAAATAAGATGGATATTTACCTTAATTTCTTGGGTGAAATTTCACAATGCTTGTACTTCTGAAATCTACACGATAAGAGGAACGTCTTGGCACCAAATTTGCTTGAATCCGCAAAGGTATCGTCACCGAATCGTAGAGAGAAGTTGGTGATGTTCTAGAGAGAGAGAGACGACTTAGAGAGAGAGAGTGAAGTGGGTGAATGAGAAGGAAGGCTCATTCCAGGTATTTATACCCCGAGTGGGTTCGGGTTCGTTTCGGTTGCACGGTTTTCGTCTCCGACGCGTTTCCGGATCGTAACGCGTATAATTACGAAATCAAAATAAAAGGTTATATTTTATGTGTTTGGGAAGTGGTTATTTCTAGTAATGACATTAAATAATATTTTCCTAATTTATTTATCGAAACTCGTAAATATTACGCGTTCTATTATATATTCGCGTATTATAATTTACGCGTCTATAATAAAAATAGTTTTGCCTTAATTGTAACTATGATGAGTTTCAAAATTGTAAAATAGGAAATATTTTATTTCCTTATAATTATTATCGATCGAGTCGTCTTTCGTTTCGTCAGAAAACGTCACTTACGCGCGTCTTCGTACAGAGCGCTAACTGTACGAACACGATCGTACATTTCACTTTTTGATTTTGTTGTCTAACTTACAATCATCGTTTCAGATCATTAAACTGTCAGATCTATTCGTACAGATCGTCACCTATACGAGCAGTCCTTCGGTTTAACATTCCGTAACAACAACTGTTATTGTATTGTTTTGATTATCCTCGCATACGTGCTATCCTAATAGATCCTAACAAATAAACCCATGATGGTTCAGTGTTGCCAGATAATTACCTGACCCAAGACCCATTGCCCTGTACCTAGTTTCTGCTAAATGTTTATGAATCTGCTGTTTGATAACGTGAAATGACTTTGACTATCAATATGAACATGAATTAGAATGGAATGTGTATAGTTGGTGTCTGTTTACTGTTCATGCTACTGTTGCGATCACTGTTCCGGCACCGATTTCGGCACTGTTGTTACAGTCTCCCCTTGTTAGAGAAATTTCGTCCCGAAATTTAAGAATATTTATCGGTTACAGCCTTCTCTGTAAGCAGTTGGGGATGTCCTGAACATCGTGTGATCTTCGCATTTTCCAAATAAACTTGAGTTTTCGCTTTGAATTTCCAATGAACTTAGAAATGGAAATACGAATTTTCCTTAGTTGTTTAATCTAACGAGCGTAAACTCTGAAGACTATTACCTAAGGTATACTGTCTGTCTAATTGAATTTCTTCAACTGATATAACGAACGATTCGTTAGTACTACGTTTATTCGAGTTCGAGACGTGAAACACGTAACGCATCCAACTAAGGTCATATAATGACCTCAATCTTTGTGCCATGAAACAATTACATTGGATGATCTCGGATTGTCCTACGTTTCGTGGTGCTTGTTCGTCCCTTTATTCTGGGATGGACTACACCTTTAATCCGTCAGTCGGCGACTGACGTTGCCGACCTCAAGGAGCCTCGAACGGTGTGTATTCGATGCTTCTATATTGACGGTTGTTGTAGGAAGATGTAATCGGTGGCATTTGGGAGTCCAACTTTCCACTGTAGTTTGACATAAAGATTCTCAACATATCCCCCAAGATTCGTGTCGTACTTTCGCTTCAACCTTCCTTTGGTGAACGGTGAGCTGTAATTATTTTTAAGTACATCCCTAACCAAAATGTTAAACAATGGTATCACATAGCGTACCACTATCTTGTTGCTGTAAAATCCATCGGTTTACCTATCACCAGAGTC
Source organism: Mikania micrantha (assembly GCA_009363875.1). Taxonomy (NCBI): domain Eukaryota; kingdom Viridiplantae; phylum Streptophyta; class Magnoliopsida; order Asterales; family Asteraceae; genus Mikania; species Mikania micrantha. The sequence goes on from SZYD01000699.1 coordinate 35,783, forward strand.
CACCCACTAATTTGGTAGTAAGTGTTACATCCGGTTTATCTTAAACTGTCTTTCGGCTCTAAAATCTGACACACTCCTTAAAATCTTCGTAGGTGACTCTCACTACATCTAGGTCTTGATCTTCAGGTCGAGATCCTTAAATCACCCATGGTGAATACTTAGGTTGTTTGACATAACCGTACACATACTTCACCATTTGTTTAATCTCTCCTCAACTCGAAGGTTTACATTATACAGTGGGGAGGTCTACCTAAAATACGGCAGAGTTATTAGGATAAAGGTAAGGATTTACCTTCTCAGTACACTTATACCCACCCGTGTGATGGTGTATATCTATCTTACTCTTACCCTAAAGTCATGAGACTCGTGAAACCTATTGTAACTTTTGTTCCAACTATTTCTTATTCTCATCTGATTTCAATTTGGGAGAATTTTAAGATGAAGTTGTTCTTTCCTTGACGGTTCCAAAAGGTCCCTGGGATGTCGTTCGTGTTTTGTCGTGCTACTATAATAATTCAGTATGTCATCCTTAATAGTAATGACAAACTAACCAGTTACGGTTTGCACGCTCGATTCATGAGGTCCAAGAAATCATAGGTGCATTCTTCTACTCGAAGAACATCACCATAATTTGGAATGCCCATAATTCATTCGAAATATTTTCTCGAGCATACCTTCATCTTGTATTCTCAAATGACTTCCCTTGATCTACTTATTTAGCCTACGTAAAGACCTGACACAGTTCTCATATTTACTTTTCCTAACATCCTAGAGTCAGAGTTCTCAAATTTAGGTAACTCAATTTCTAGGAGATCCATGTATAAAATGAAAGTCTACACACTAGTTTTGACATTTTTAATTTCTAAGGCTTTTAGTGTTCTAATTAGATAAAGTCCTATTCTAATTTACAGTAATTAAGCCGGCATTAATGATTACTCTATCCCTATTTAATCGTATAACCCTTATTTAACCTAAAGGTTCCTTCAATTATTATTCTGATTATCTGTTCGGCACTGACTTTGCTTTTGACTAACTTAAATTTATGGTTCCTAAAATTACAACAGACTATGCAGTCCTAATTAATACCCCAACAGATAATTTAAGGTATTAAGCAGAAATTTGCATACCTATGGAGTCATCGGACTCCGAGTGTTCCCCAGGAGCTGGTAAAGCGAGTAGTTCCTCAATGTCTGCTGGGTCTGCTGGAGACATCTTCCCAGGGCAGTCCTTTGCGAAATGTCCATGCATTCCGCACATGAAGCAGTTGTTGTTATGTTGAGGGGTAGTAAAGGTGCTTGCTTTTTGTTCCCATTTCCTAGTAGAAATAAACCGACACCGTTGAATCCAGTGTCCGTATTTACCACAATTCAGACGGTGTTTACAAGGTTTCTCATCACCATGATGAAAACCACATCTAACACATTTAGGAAATGCACCAAAATATTGACGAGGAGTAGAGACTATTTGTGGCTGACACTGTTGTATTCCGTGTCCCGTCATTCCACCACGCGTGCATTGTAGGCACGTAGGTTCAGCCAGGTCATGGTAGTGACAAGCCGAATAGAGGGAAGCTTTTCCTTTAGAAGGTGTAGGATTTGTAAAAGATATCCTCACAGGGCAATCTCGGGCAACGTGTTCGGACAGTCCGCACACATAACAATCTTTGCTGTGTCGAGGAAGGGGATATGTAGTGTTTCCAGGATTCTGGTTATGAGTCGGGGGATTATTACAATCACGACTCCAGTGTCCCTTTCCTCCGCAGTTCAGACAATGTTTGCACAGTTTGTTCTTAGCATGGTGGAGACCGCACGTGGCACATAAAGGAAATTTGCTAGCCTCCAGTTTGCATACTAATTCCATTGATGTTCTGCATTGGTGATCCAAATGGTTCGTCTTGCCACAATGGATGCATTGCTTGCATAAGATTTCAGCGCGGTGGTGATAGTGACAGTTAGTGCAAAGGGGTGATTTTCCAGCGTAACACCTACGATTCTCTGACTCCGGAGCTACGGCCATCTGACGAAGGGGAATGGCCTCAGTGTAGATTTCAGGGTTTCTTGATTTCTTAGAACGACTCCTTTTTCGCTTCCTGCTTGTTTCTCCTTCTTCCGGTTTCTTCTTCTCTGCAGCAAGTAATGGGAAGTTCCTGGTAAATTCCTCACTGTTCCTGATCCGAGTGATGATTCCAGGGAGAATCGCCACCAACTGTTCAGTGAGCAGTGTTGCAAGAACCTCAACGGCTGGGTCCGTCTCTTGTGGAGGTAGAGGCGGTGATGGTTGCCTTCTTGGTGACATTCTAATCATAACCAACAGAACATTGGTTAATGCAATGATCGAATGCAGAAGACACAATGCAAGTAATTTCCTATTTCCTATGTTCTCTACATGCAGGGTCCCTAGGTTATAGTCTAGGCCAAACCGTTTAAATAGTGACCTATATTTCTCTATAACCATGGCTCTGATACCAACCTGTCACACCCCGAGCCGGCGGGGTAGGATCGGGTTTCCCCGACGGGCGGAAGGTTCCCGAGGCGCGATATCGAAATGATAATCGGATTGATCAGATTGTTCACATTGCACATGATATATAAATGAGAAACTTTGCTAAAATAAAATAGGATTACAGAGTTAAATTATATTAGTTAAGTTTACAATTTAACAATGTAAACCCACTATCACATCATAAGTCTTCAATCTTGTAGCTGCACAAGATATGTTAAACAAACTGTAAAATGATGCTTCAAAATATGCAGGTCCAAAAAGCTAGGTCCTCTATCAGCTAACCTAATCCAAAGAAATAACTCTTCAGTTGACCTGTTCGTCACCTGAGAAGTCATGCAAAAATAAAGTCAACACATGGTTGGTGAGTTCATATAATTTCGCATTTGAAAATGATTTGAAAATGATTTGATAATGATTTGAAAACCTCCTTTGGTAAAGACCCTAACCTCATTAACTCCACATGTATCATCCAGATCGGTATGCTTATGTATAGGGCATACCCCTGAGTCGAGGCTACAACCCCGCCCAGACGCCATCCCACCACATACTAATCCGCATAGGACATTGTTGTTAATGATAATTAGGCATTTTTACCCTACCATTTACCCATGTCTCTTCTGTTTGTCGTCCCTGTAATTACAATCATTTGAAATCCATTGTTGATTTCATAAGTTCATCACACAATATGATCAACCACACAATTGTATAAACAGTTATAAATGCTTAATTAAACAAGTAAGTAAACATTTAATAAAATCTAAGTCCTTATGATTGGGGCCTATGGTCATACTCGAGTAGACTAGTCTGTCAATCTAGGTACTTAGTAGTTAGGGAAACTGTAAATATCCTCAAACATACGACCTACAAGTCAAACGGTCTAGCTAGGACTTCTTGAAATGCAGGATTTTATGTTTCGTCAATGTTTTTGGCGTATGCTATCTCTGATATTTCCCAGACTTTCCCTTAAAAATGATTTAATGATCGTCTGATTCTGTCACAAGATGTACTTGATGTGTTGATCATAGAATACAAGATTCATTGATCGGTTGTACACTTGATTCATTGTTCAACAAACACTTGGTTTGTAGAACATTGAATGTTGTCTTTGCAAAGATTGTTTTATTGATGTCTTGATGTCCCACACTTGTTTTGTCAAAATGTTTGATTTGATTCCTTGAATTCACCCACTTGATTTGTCAAAATGTTTGTTTTGATCCCTTGAATTCACCCACTTGTTTTGTCAAAATGTCTAGTTTGATTTGTTTGAAATGTTTTGACTTGTTGAAAAGTTAAGTTTAACTTGATTATTCACTTAATAAATAAGTAAATCAGTTAATAACCTGCATAAAATCTTCCTAGACATGATCTAGGATAACATTTATGTATATGTAAAACATATAATTTAAAAGCATTCAAGTAAACATTTTAAATAAACAGTTTACGCATGCTTCTCAGCCCCGCGTTTTAAAACAAAAATGTTAGAAAAGGGGCAATGAACTCACCTGTGTTGCCGTGAAATGAACCACAAAAGATAAGCGCACTCTTTGATTGTTGCCTAAGTATCTTTAGCACCTGGGTTATTTTAAAGAATTCGAATACGATAAGTACCTACATAAATTGTCGTATCTATGGTTTGGTCTCGATGTGCAACTACGTGTCCTAGATTACTAGTGTGTTTCTAGAATTTCCTCTATCTAAGTTAAACTATTACCATTAGTAATCCAAATCCCACATAAAGCATTTAAAGTATTTAAGTAAAATATTTTCAATTTATTACCTTTTAAGTTAATCATTTAATTAGGAAAACCATTTGATTATTTTGTTAAGGTCTGTAATATAATTTCTTTTATGAAAAACATATTTAATTTAAGAAAAATGTAATTTAAACATGATGGGCTTATATTAAACCCATTGGGCCATTCTTGGGCCCTTTAATAAACTTTGATTTTCAATTGATCTCTTGTTTGCTTATTAAGTCATTAACCTAGATGGTGTAAATAACCATTTAGATTAATCACGTGCCTTTGAAATTCCCAATGGTTTAGGTGTTAATATTTAAGTCAAACCATAACCTTTAAGTTCTTGTTTTCCATCCCGAATGTAATTCTCTTCTGACATTGTTATCTCAGCTTAAGGAGATTCATTTGTGTTTAGCCAAATGAATGATCGTCCCCTACACTGATTTCATACCATAAATGTGCTAGAATTTCCTATGTTAGATCGATAGTTAACCCTAATATGGCTTTATTGAAATTTAGATCTTGTGGGCCTTATGTTAGGCCTAACTTGTTCTTGTGGTCCAACTGGTTAATATTGAGCTTAATGACTTGCATGATCTTTGTGAGTGATGTTAGGCTAGGTAACTTGGATCGAATGGCTAACCTTTAACTAAACCGAATGTTCAACGGATCATCTTTGATATGGAGCCTAATTAAGTGGTCTTGGGCCTAATATTAAGGTCATTGGGCCTTAGAAGCTATGTGGGCCGAATCAAATCAAACGGCTTAGCGTGAGTTAAATCTCGGACCGATTTCATCCCCAATGAGCCAAACTCGATATTGTTGGGCCATCACAACTCATGGGCCGATTAACACACCCATATGGGCCGAGAATAGACTGTTGGGCCTAGACCTTGTAGATGAGTGGCCCACATTGAATTAAAGTGGGTTAGACAATTGAGTTGGACCGAAGTAAATATAAATGGGCTTAACCTAAGTTCATCTCTTGATCTTAAACTCCTAGCTATTTATCCTTGATGCTCTAGTTTTTAAATAACCAATTGTTACACAAGCTTTGATATCTCACGTCATTTCCATGCACATACCTATCCCATGCACCCTCACATACCTACATGTATATATATACGTATCTAGGTCTCCATGTGTAGTAAAATAAAAGGGTCTTAGGGTTCGGTTTGCGTCTGCTTAGTGTGATGGCAGCGAACCCTCTAAGGTAGCTAAGGGTTCGGTCATAATGAAGTCAAACGAACCTCTATGGTTCGGTCCCTTATGGTTCGTCTAACTCACAGGGTTCGTGAGCTACATGGTTCGCCATATGCTCGGCTAGGGTTCGGTTAATTAGAGTAGGGTTCGTGACCAGCTGTCTCTTCCCATGGTTCGGCTAACACAACATAAAGTTTCGCTCAACGCCTAAGGGTTCGTGAACCAGGGTTCGGTGCAGGTGCAGTGCAGGTTCGTTGCAGAAATTCCCATGCTGGTGCAGGGTTCGTTGCAGGTCATCAGTAAATTCGTGACAGGGTTCGGCTGGTATGGAAGGTTCGCCTAGGAGAGATGCTAGGTTCGTTCCTCTTTGTTAGACGGTTTAGGGTTCGGCCGACTGAACTAACCACGAACCTGCATCATCATGATCATCCAACGAGCCCCAACCTGTTGCAAACCCACTCCTAACAATGCCTAAGTGTGTATAACACCATAACCCAAGTGTTTTAAGTGCTTAAAAACCGATTATATGGCAATATTTGCAAGAACTCGTGAATCTCCCTAAAACCGAAAATAAGATGGATATTTACCTTAATTTCTTGGGTGAAATTTCACAATGCTTGTACTTCTGAAATCTACACGATAAGAGGAACGTCTTGGCACCAAATTTGCTTGAATCCGCAAAGGTATCGTCACCGAATCGTAGAGAGAAGTTGGTGATGTTCTAGAGAGAGAGAGACGACTTAGAGAGAGAGAGTGAAGTGGGTGAATGAGAAGGAAGGCTCATTCCAGGTATTTATACCCCGAGTGGGTTCGGGTTCGTTTCGGTTGCACGGTTTTCGTCTCCGACGCGTTTCCGGATCGTAACGCGTATAATTACGAAATCAAAATAAAAGGTTATATTTTATGTGTTTGGGAAGTGGTTATTTCTAGTAATGACATTAAATAATATTTTCCTAATTTATTTATCGAAACTCGTAAATATTACGCGTTCTATTATATATTCGCGTATTATAATTTACGCGTCTATAATAAAAATAGTTTTGCCTTAATTGTAACTATGATGAGTTTCAAAATTGTAAAATAGGAAATATTTTATTTCCTTATAATTATTATCGATCGAGTCGTCTTTCGTTTCGTCAGAAAACGTCACTTACGCGCGTCTTCGTACAGAGCGCTAACTGTACGAACACGATCGTACATTTCACTTTCTGATTTTGTTGTCTAACTTACAATCATCGTTTCAGATCATTAAACTGTCAGATCTATTCGTACAGATCGTCACCTATACGAACAGTCCTTCGGTTTAACATTCCGTAACAACAACTGTTATTGTATTGTTTTGATTATCCTCGCATACGTGCTATCCTAATAGATCCTAACAAATAAACCCATGATGGTTCAGTGTTGCCAGATAATTACCTGACCCAAGACCCATTGCCCTGTACCTAGTTTCTGCTAAATGTTTATGAATCTGCTGTTTGATAACGTGAAATGACTTTGACTATCAATATGAACATGAATTAGAATGGAATGTGTATAGTTGGTGTCTGTTTACTGTTCATGCTACTGTTGCGATCACTGTTCCGGCACCGATTTCGGCACTGGTGTTACAGTTGAAGGTGAAGAAATGAGAGAAAACTCTCATTCTTAAGTTTTTATACCCCCGAGAGTGTTCGGGTTCGTTTTCGTTGCTCGGTTCGTTAATTCGTCGCGTATCCGGAAAATTACGCGTAATTTAAAAGGATTTAAATAAAAGGATTTAATTTAATTATTTTGATGAGTTTCAAAATTGTAAAATGTTATTTATTTGATTTTATTAAATTATTTTCGATCGTGACGTGATTTCGTTGTCGTTTCGTCAGATCGCGTAACCTTCGCGCGTAATTTGTTCGAATCGTCACCCGAACGAATACGACGATGGTTTTGCTTTCTGACTTTTGTTTCCTACTTTTCAGTCATTATTTCAGAACTCTAAACTCACAGATATGTTTGTGTGAATCGTCACTCACGCAAACACACTGTCAGTTCGTCATTCTGAAATAACACTGCATTAATGTTTTAATTGTGTTTCCTCACTGTCGGACTCAACTATACATCATGATTTCACATTGTTTTCGTACTGACTTGTCGGTCATCTGATTCCTGTCATCTGTGGACATCAGATCGCAACCGATATGTTTCTGAATATCGTTTGAATACCGTTGTTTCTCATGATTTGTTGTGTTAACTGTAATTAAGTTTTCACTTAATAAACACAACTAATGTTTCAAATGTACGTTGTACTTAATGTATTTAAGTTTATACGAAAATACGTACAACGATTTCTTGTATTTAGGATTCTGTTAATACAAGTACTGTTTAGACTTACGTATGCACACATAGAATAAGGTGAAAGTACACATACCGTACGGACTTGCCGGACGATCTGGCACTTGCTGTTACATCAACAACCCTCGACTGTTATGTTTGTCAATGTCGATCCATGTTGACCGTGTTTGCCCGTGTCAAAGTCAATGACCCGTTGGTGAAGCGTGCGTTGGTTATAGTTCATGTAGCATTCGCTATCGTGCACATAGTGCGTAAAACACATAAATCACGTTTATGGACAACTTACTATTTATAGTAAGTTTCCATTTTTAGAAAGTTCACCACATGTTACATTTTAACGGTTCTAGCATGCTCATTATTCCTAAGTGATCATGTTAACACTTAGCACATTGTTACATACGATCAAATAAACACATAAATCGTTTTTAATCATTAAAGTTTCCTAAAACGGAAAGTTCCCATATCTAGTATGGTTAACATCAAGAATCACATAATTTCTCACACAATCATCCTATTGTGTCTTTTTAAGTTATATATCATGTATAAATCAAGTCTTATATTGCTAGGTCATAACTTTGTCAAATAAAGTTTCTATAATTAGTAAGTTTTGTGTAAAACATCATTTCAATCACACTAATCCATGACATTTGCTAATAAGCACATTATTATCATATCTCATCATTTTGAAAGATTATTTCACCCAAAATCATTATTTAACATAGTTTTACAAAAAAAGTTACTAAAAATAGTAACTATGTCCAAATATCCAACAAATGACTAGAATAACATTTCTAATCCATTTTTATGCAAACACTATCATAATATTCCACGAATAATCACTTTGTTAACATGCATGTTCATATCTCCTTGCCTAGCATCATCTCGTAACTCAAAAGTTACTAAAAATAATAATAACTTCAAATAATCCATTTTTGACCAATTACATCATGATGAACCTTATAGCATGTCACAAATATCATCAATAATCATTTGTCACCATTTAAAATCATCTAAAATATCTTAGATCATACATGCATGTTATTAGAAATCACCGTTTTAACATCTATGAACAAGACAAGCATCAAGACACATCCACATCACTATGGATCATCATAGATCATCAAAATACATCATCCAAATCAATAATCACATATTTATATGATCAAAATTCCGTGCATGTGTAGATAGAGTGCTTGCATGTGGGTTTCAAGTATTGCATGTGGGTTTTTAGGTGTGAAAGATGCAAGTTATCCATGGATTTACCTTCTAGTGCTCCAAGAATCTTAAGATGTTATAAAGGTTGGAAATGCTACTGGAACATGCTGATGGTGGTGCTTCGATGGCTAGAAGGTGATGGTGATGATGAACGAGCTCCTCCAAGCCTTCCTTCTTGCTCTCAAGCTTCAATCTTCAAGTTCTTGGGGCTTCAATGGCTTCCAATGGTGTTTGCAGGTTGTTTTGCAGAGGATAAGGTCGGGAGTTGGAGTGTAGAGCCGAGTATAATGAGTGAGAAAAGTAGGATAGCCATGATTGTCTTGGTTTTATAAAGATTTGGTGTCTAGGTGTCGTCGCGTACCGCCAAGAGGGTCCCATAGGGGCTTGGCGTACCGCGGCGGATTTCGGGATTTAATTCCTCCGCCCATCCTTCGCGTACCGTCGAGATCCACTCCGGGGTCCTTGGCGTACCGCGAAAGATCCCGCCTTTTTCTACCATCTTCGATGGTTTGGCTCGTTTTTCGACGTCCTCTCGTTTATAGAACATCGTTTGTCTTTGTTTGAACTATCTGGTTTAATGTTCAAGCGTTTCGTGATGCTATTAGTGTTCGGTTACACGTTTTGTTAAATGTTCACCAACGTTCGTATATTATTCGACACGTGTGTGCGTGTTGTGATAATTCACCGAATTATCGTGTTCGCATATGTGTTTGTACTATCGTGGCACGTGTCACACTAAATTAAACTAGTTATAGTGCCACGTATGCAAATATTAATTAAATAAACATTTAATTAATTTAAAAGCTGACCTGGAATTTGCATAGTGTCACATTATAAAACGATATTTTGATATAAAATGATTAATTTACAAATTAATAAATATTTAAAGTGATAAAAAATAATTAAAAACTTTAATTACTATACAAATGATATATGACCTTTTAATGTGTAACAATTGATATATTTGATATAATAGACGTTAAAAACTTCAGTTTTTATTATATAAAAAACTAACTTTTATAAATCAATAATATAAAACATAATTTTTGTAATTATTAAATTTAAACGATCTAATTTAAAAATACTGTTAAACATAACGAACCAAAAGTATAACATTTTCTATCAGTTTTATTAATTTAGTTTTTAAATAGATTAAAAAACTTAATTTGCTTATAAAAATCACATTGTTTAAAAAATCCTTTTATATTATATTTTATTTAAAAAAACCATTTTTTAGATAACTTGTTTTTTACATAAATTTTGTTTTTTTTAAATAAAATATTCCTTACTATAAAAAGTTTTAATTCTAGAAAATTTTGTATTTTATAAAAAAAAAATTAAGGGTGTTTTATAGTAAAAAGATAAATTATATATTAGTTATTAATATTATAATTATTTAATAAAAGAAATGATTTATTTAATAAAAGAGAGAATATAGTTATTTAATATGAAAGAAAATTAGAGGTAATGATAAGAAATTGGGTGGCGGCGCAACTAGTTGCCCGTTTACCTGCCAGCTTATTGTAATCTTCCACTATTTCTATTATATCATATTGTGATTTGAAAAAAAAAAAAAAAAAAAAAAAGTGGTTTAATAATGTAATAAATAACAAAATTGTTACTCTTTTATTATAAAATATAGAAATGTAACGTGTGTTAAGTGAATGCGACTAAAATGTGCGGTTTTGGGCATGACGTGGTTAGTGGCTACGTCCATAGGCAATACAATGGCCATTCCTCTCATTCCCATGCATGCTTCTTGCCAGCTGCATGAATATAATCATTTTCACACATAATGTGTGTTCATATTCATGTGAAGCTATATTAATTATTATTATTTATATATACAGAGAAGGTTTAAAAGAAAACTTTTTAGTTTGGAGAATATCAAGAAAATTTATAGTTACCAATAATTTTTTTAAAAATTTTTCATAATTTTTTATTATAAGGTTAAAAATTTATAATGAGAAATAATATTTTAATAAATATATATAGATCACGAAACTTAAAAAGCTAGGCATGTAACTCATAAAGTTACATATACGAGTATGTATAACATTAAGCTACTGTCTAAAATAAAGGTTTTTGTTAAACCCCTATATATAAACTCTGTTAAGTTTTAAATAATACAATAATGGAACCGTAAACGTTGATAGATATATATATTTTTTTGTGAAGAAATATCAACCTCCCATCGATGTTAACCATGGAGTCAACACGTTTTCCCTTGAGCTTCTCGCCATGTCTCTCCTTCCTCTTGTCCTAATCTGCTTAAGAAGTTATACTATATTTTTAATTACTTGTACGTTTGAAACAGTCGATCGGCTTCTATTTTCCATAAAATACCATTTGTTTAATTATATAAACACACCAGCACACTATCAAGTATATATTTCCTTCATTAGTTCGCTTATGATCTAAACCCTAAACCCAAAAACCGTATGTTAATACCATAATTCTCATCTCATGGCCAATATTTCTTTGTGTTTTGGTTCGAACACATGTGCCAAGCCCTTTATTTTAACATGCAAAACATCTGCTTCACATGACACAAGCCCGGGCTCATGCTCAGGCTCAGGCTCAGGCTCCAACAATACGAACTTTTACAAGCTACTTTCTCTAAGTTCAAACAAAGCCGGAACCCAAGAGATCAAAAGGGCTTATAGAACACTAGCTCTTAAGTACCATCCTGATGTTTCGCGTGATCAAGATACCACCAACATGTTCCTTTTGTTGCAAACGGCATACAAGACACTTGTTGATCCAGTGTCACGTCAAGAGTACGATTGTGCACTCGGGTTTGGAGAGTTTGGTCATGTTTGTGTTCGTCATACGTCTGGCGATCATGTTGGAGAGTGTAAGAGGTGGGAGGGTCAGATCGTTGAGCTCAAGAAACGGTCTAGTTTTCGATTCGAGCGTAACGATGGATCATGGGGAAATAGGTTAAGGTATGCTAAAAGAGGGAAATAATTTGAGAAGTAAGCAACTATTGTGTACCAAATATTTCTTTCTTTTTTGTTCATTTTTTAGTTTCATATGATTGAATTATAGTGTTTATGTAAGTGTTTCATTGATTTATGAATGGAGTGCAAATTTTTTAGCTTTTTAATTTAAATATTCTATCTTGATACGAAACACATGTTTTAGTCAGATTCATGACACAAAATATGCGTAAATTTACTTACGGTTATATTCGTTTGATAACTAAGTCTTTTCGAGTAAATTACGGTTTTGGTACATGTCGTTTAAGTGGTTTAACAATTTCAACCAAAAATAGAATCTTATATTAGTGTAGCCCTTGTGGTTTAAATCGTTAACAGTTTTCACCCCTAACCATAATTATTCTAACGGAATCATAAGAGAGTGTTCTGGCCAAACCGTTAGACGTGCTAAAACCGTTAGTTATTTAAACTATACGGGTTGTATTGATAAAAGATTTTATTTTAGGTTTAAATAATTGAAACTCTTAAACAACAGGAGCTAAAAACATATATTACTTTTTTTTTTGTTGAGAATTATATATTTCTTCTTTCTAACTTGTATGATTACATATTTTTTTTTACCAATTTACATATATTACTTTATATATTACTTTAAACAACAGGAGCTAAAAACATATATTACTTTTTTTTTTGTTGAAAATTATATATTTCTCCTTTCTAACTTGCAAAATTACATATTTTTTTTCACAATTTACATATATTACTTTATATATTACTTTAAACAACAGGAGCTAAAAACATATATTACTTTTTTTTTTTGTTGAGAATTATATATTTCTCCTTTCTATCTTGCAAAATTATGTATTTTTTTACCAATTTACAATTTTTTTAATGCATAATGTACAATGCTCTTAAAAAATGATTACATAAATATGTAATTTTGTAAATTATGAAGGAAAAATATGTAAATACCTCTTTTCTTTAAAAGCAAACACGTACATCTAAATTGAACTCTAAGGGGCTGTTTGTTTTCTTGAGAAGAGGTCTTCCCCACCTCTTATGTCTGCCCCGCGCAGACGCGGGCAGACATTAGGGGATGCAGACTGTTTGTTTTTCAGAAGAGGTTTCATTAAAAAACATCTTCCTGACCTCTTCTTGCCTCTTCTTGAGACAGACATGGTCCAGCCTCTTCTTGTCACTTCTTACCTCTTCCTCCTTTCTCTCCTTTCTCTCCTTTCTCTCCTTCCCGAATGTCGTTCACCCCCGACGCCCGCCACTCCACCACCGCAGGCCCTCCACCCCCGACGACGTTGTGGCCACTGGCCAGCTCAACCCTTCCCCCATCGTCGTTCGTCGTCGTCGATGTGCTCAACGCTGTGGCCCTCCACCCCCGACGACGCTAGGGTTTCTCCTCGCCGTCGTTCGATCGAACCCTAGGTCTTCTCCTCGCCGCCGTGAGGGTTTCTCCTCCCTTCCCGATCTTTCTCTTCTTCCCGATCGGAGATGTGCGAAACCCCAGACGACGAACCCTAGGTCTTCGATTTCGATTTCACTAGTCGACGGTGATGTGTTCGTTCAGAGATGAGCGCCGGTTGGTGGAGGATCGGAGGTGAGCGGCGGTAGGTGGAGGGGCTGAGGTCAGTTCGACGGTGAGGTTGGTGGTCGATCGGAGATGGTCAGTTCGACGGAGGTTGGGACGGTGGGGTTGGGAAAATGGGAAGAGGTTTTAATTTGATCAGAAAACAAACACCTCCAAAAGCTCTTCTTGCCGAGGTTTGGTCCACCTCTTCTGCAAAAGATGTCTGCAGACGTGGTCCGCAGACCGCAGACGTTTTGCCTCTGAAAAAACAAACACCACCTAAATCTACACTATAACCATCATGAGATATTGTTGTTGCAAGTGAATGATTTAATGTTTGTGTTTATGTGTCATTTTAGAACTTCATAAATCCTCCCACGTACCAATGAGGCATTGCCTCAATAGTATCCTGGGGTGGTTGTGGTGGCTCATGGGAGGTCCAGGTAACTAGACCTTGGTGACATGGCCTGGAAACAGTGGGCTCACAAGATTAAGACCTTCGCCGTTCAAAAAAAAAAGTAAATACTCCCACGTCGTAACCGAAGGAAACAGTGTGTTACTTTATATATTTGAATTTTGTATCCTAATTTATTTAAGACCAATGGATGTTGTGATTGGGCGGTGACATAACTTTTGTGGGTTTATGCCCACGAAAGTCCCCGGGTCCATTACCGCAGCAGAGATGCGAGACCAATGTGGAGCTTCATTAATTTAGACTACGAGTTATTTGGATTTGAAATTTTTTGTCTAATTTTTTGTTTTTGTTTTGCTATTAATTTTTTTATATATTTTGGTTCCTAAAATTATACATTTTACTAGTTTAATTTAATGTACAACACTTTAAAGTTCAAAATTCAAAAATAATCACAAATTCATCATAATAAAATAGTCTAAATAAATTTCATAATTCATAAAAAAATATCCAAACAATTCGAAATTAATAATGGTTTATTGGATTGTAATCGATTATTCGGATATCCAAACAACTCGATCTAATAAAAGCCTGAAACCCGAATCTGACCCGAATATCCAAATGACTTTATCGGATTCGTATATATCCGATCAGAACAACCCAAATCAAATTTCAAATTGGATTTTTGGTTTCAGATATGACTCGTTTTTTTTATTTTTTCAAATTTCAGATTTTCTGAACGCCCCTAAGGCGCGATGTGAATTTGGGCAATACACATCATATGGTCCATTATGTTTTTGACCCAACGGGGCTTATCACCAATTGGTCTTATTTTTTTTATCTAATGATAAAATTTTCTGAATAATTTATGGATCCTGACAATTAGAATATTCTCGTGTTATCATTGTTGGGAGTTGGATTTCTTCCTTCTGGATAATTTATAGATCCTGACAACTAGAATATTTTAGGCTATCTATTATCATTAAGCTCTTATCACTCCACGTAGGCGTCACATAATCAACCAACACCATCACCCCTTATCACTTTACATCATCATTACATATGTTATCATCACTCTCTCATCATTTTCCTATCACTCCAAGTCATCACCACCTTTATTCAATATTTTATTATTTGTTTTTATTCTTTTTAATTAAAAATTAAATAAAAAAAAAGCATAATATTATTAAAAAAATTAATATTACAAAATAAAATTAAAAAAAATACATAACTCAACCGACCGGTCCCCTTGAAAGCGATTCACATGTTGTTTTTGGACCGGTCGACCTCCCGATTCCTAGTCCGGCCGGCTTTGACAACACTGCTTGTGGATTGTTAAAGGCAAGGTGGAGAGTTGATTATCATTTGAGAATATCGAAAATAGTTGAATAGTGGTTGTATTTTTTGTACTATATATATAAGTTGGGATTTGATCAATAGTGTGACAATTGCGTACGAAAAATTCGGCATTAATGACGTGAGCACACTTTTTCGTTCTAGAAATCCATGTTGATTTAATGATTTTAATTATTAGAGGTTGATAGTATGCGAGAAATGATGAACGTAGGCGAAAACCGTGCGCGAAACGGAGTTACGGATTGTCCGGAATCGCGAAACGAAGAAAATCCAAGAATTTGGGAAAAATGGCCCTAGGCGGTACGCCTAGAGTCAGACTTCGACTCTAGGCGGTACGCGCGGATCACACAAAATATCTGGAATTTATCCTTCCGCACGGTACTCCCCAGACCAACCCTTCAGTTGGGGCGGTACGCCTGGCTTGGATGGCGGCGACATATTAGATCAAAACTCCATTTTTCACGCAAAACTCATCCAAATCAGTTTTTGACACTTCTGCTCGACTTCCAGACGCACAAGCACATATTTTTACCATCCAAACTCCATCTTGAAGTATTCTAAACCTCCGGATAGCACCAAGGAAGGTTTCTACGAGTTCTGATCGCTAGCCTACGGTTGAAACTTCGTCTGATTAGGTAATTGTTCGTTCTAACCTTCTAGTTTGATAATGATTGATTAAATCTTGTTTTTGAACGTAATGAGATATTTAGGGTTGTTGATTATTGCCTAGATGATGGCTAGGATTGATTGTAAACGAAGAACACGATGTCTTAACGGGTAAATCCTTGTTTTGATCCGTTGTAATGCCCGGTTTGCATGAAATCACAACTATGATTATAATGGTTTAACCCATTTGATTGTAACAATGTAGGTGATTAGTTTGATTAATCTTTGAAATGCAAGGTTAATTCAAGTGTTTCAAACTAATCACAATCATTAATATACTTATTGGAATGATTATCTTATGTTTATAATAACATTCAGATTAGTATGTTAAACATGGTTACTAAACCTATTCTAATGCTACATTGTGATATTTCATGATATTTGGGTAATCAATAACAAGGTTTGATCATTCCTAAGCCAACTGTTATAACATTATAATCAACAACATTAACTATTTGGTTAATCCGAGACTATTTTGATTAATCAAGAGTGTCATCAACTTTGTATTAGGAATCTAATTCAATGTAGGTTCCTACATTATCATACATTGTATGATATGACATTAAATTAACTAATTAAATACTTGACCTCAGTTTGATGACTTTCAAGGCAATGTCTTTGACATTGGACGTTCAGAAAGATCTAATCAGTCAGTTAAAACATAAATAACTCATTAAACATAAATAACTGCAGAATCACCTCTTTATTATCCGTTGCGAGATATTCTGCTACTTCTAAAGTTATCAGGTGAGTTTCGTACAACCCTTTTTCATTTTAGTGTTTTACAAATATTGGGGAATTTCTGTAAATCGATTTCTGAACATATGATATGTATCACTGTTATCTTTGTCATTTCATGTGACTTTTGTGTGATTTAATGGGATTTTGCCGTTAGTATCTCTATCGTAGTATCAAGCCCTCATTCTTTGAAACTGTATCTGGTGAACCCATGTGGGGCCGAACAGGAAGCATTGATAGTACTATTGGCTGACAACCCATTTGCTGGAAGGATTGCATCTCCCCTGGTGTGAATGTTTGTTACCTGTTTCTGAAACACTTTCTTAATATTAGTGATAGACATTAAGATAATGAGGCATTAAGTGTCACACCCCGAGCCGGCGGGGTAGGATCGGGTTTCCCCGTCGGGTGGAAGGTTCCCGGGGCGCGATATCGTGAGTGATAATCGTGATGATCAGATTGTTTACATTGCACATGATATAATGAAAAATGCTAAATAGAATAGAATTACAAAGTTAAATTACATCAGTATGGTTTATAATTTAACAATGTAAATCTACCATCAACATCATAAATTTACTATCTTGTATGTACACAAGATACACAAAATATATTGTATAATGATGTTCCCAAAAGATGCAGGTCCAAAAATACTAAGTCTTCTATCTGAAGTCCTAGTCCAAAAGCAATAACTTCTTAATTGACATGTTCGTCACCTGAGAAGTCATGCAAAAAGATCAAGTCAACACATGGTTGGTGAGTTCATTTAGTTTTATAAAATGAGTTTGAATAACCTGAATGACAACCTTAACCTCACCATTAACCACCTATACCATCCAGTTCAGTATGCTTATATATAGGGCATATGTAGGGTCGAACTTACTGCCCGCCCAGCCACCGTCCCACCACATATTAAACCACATGATATATTGTTCCTGATGATAATTAAGCATTTCATCCCTCAACATTGATTCTCTCACATCTGATTCATAGCATTTGATTACCCTGAAAATGTTTACTTTGATTCCCCGAAATGACAACCTTAACCTCACCAACAACCACATATGATATCTAGTCAAGTATGCTTATATATAGGACATATGTAGGGTCGAACTTACCGCCCGCCCAGCCACCGTCCCACCACATACCGGATTGCTTAGCATATTGTTGTTAATGATAATTAAGCATTTCACTTCATTCACCTTTATCTTAGATTTTGATTTCCACAATTTGAAATATCTTTGATTTCTTGAGTTCACCATGTATTCATGATTACCCCATAAAATTTGTAGAACTATGATACTAAATGTTTGATTAATTTAATAATCAATCACTTAAATACAACTAAAACATGTTGATTGGGCCTTTAATTTACTCAATCAATTAGACTTAGTTGTTGGTGGTTGTCCAAGTTGTACCCTCTCACACGTGACCCATATCAGGCATGACCAACAAGGAGTCTACCTGTGTGTGCCGGGATTTTAACGATATGCCCATATCAGTTTGACCTACTGGTCTACTGTATGCGTCGGGACTTTAGGATATCCTTTGCTTTATGATCTTCTTGATTTCCTTGATTTCATTTGATAGTTTAAGTTATGCCTATGTAGCTTGACTACAAGAGTCTACTACTGTGACGGGACTTTCCGTGTGTTACACGTGGTCTCGATTTACATACAACTGACGACTCACCTTACTTTAGGTATTAATGATTTCATTAGATCATAATGATTTCATTATTTCAATGATTCACACACGGTTATGATTTCCTTGATTCCTTGGTTCTCTTGATTCTATTTTTAGAATTCCAATATTTCACAATGATTATAGATTTCTTGAGTAGGATCCTTAGTTTACTGATCACACACTGGATTAGATTCCATTGCCTTTGATCTTTAGTTTTAGTTCTTTTGATTTCACTGTGAGTTTAGATTCTTGAATTTGAACTTGATGGACTGAGGGTTTGTTTAGAGTTTAGAATTAGAGTATTATTCATAAGAGTAATTAATTAACTTGTTGGCTAATTCTGCATAGCAATTACCTAGACAGAAGTCTAGATAAATGAACAAACATATATAAAGCATATAATAAGTAAAAGCATGTATGTAAAACAATTTAAATAAAAAGATTTACGCATGCTTCTCAGCCCCGCGTTTGAAAACAAAATGTTTAGAAAAGGGGCAATGAACTCACCTGTGTTGCTCTGTATAGAATTACCACAAAATGCGCGCTCTTTGTTGTAACCTAAGTATCTTCGGTACCTGAGTTGTTTTTAAGAGAATTTGAATACAATAAGAACGTATAACAGTCGTCGTATCTAAGGTTCGGTCTCGGTGTGCAACTAAGTGTCCTAGATTACTAATGTGTTTCTAAGATTTCATCTAACTTAGTCTAACTTATTACCCATTTGTAGCCCTTATCCCATAACTAATTATTGCAAGTCTTTGGTTAAGATATTTATAAGTTATTTCATTATTAGGTTAAGTATTTGGAAAAACATCATTTAACGTAATTTAATAAAGCTTACGAATCATTTACTTTTATTAAAACATGATTAAATTAAGAAGAGTGAGCTTACTCATGATGGGCTTGAGTTAAGCCCATTGGGCCGACCCCGGGCCCATTATTAGCCTTTGATTTCCGATTGATTTCTTATCAATGCCATGATTAACTATAACTAGATGATTTAGATAGATCATCCAGGCTAGTTACACTTCCTCATGAATAATGTTCCTAAGGATTAGGTGTCAATCATTTCATCAACACCCAAACCTTATGTTAACGTTTTGATCTTTTATGATTTCTCCCATGCTTGATCCCGAAATGGTGATGTCAACTCTTGTTTATATGACAACATCTCTTAAGAGATTTGTTGTTTTGGAAACCCTAATGAGTTTTCATAATCCTTAGTATGACTTTAGTGTTAAGAATAAAAGATTTCCCATGCACACCCACGTTAAGTTTATAGCTCATGCATGCAATTCATGGTTCCCACATATCCCACCCTCCCAATTCGACTACCATAGTCTGGCCGAATGAGATCACCCGAAGGACACCCAGCCGAATGAGGTGTTATGGCCGAAGCACTGGGCCGCATGGCCTTTGGCCGAATAGGTCTAGTCGTATGAACCTTGGGCCGATCGAATAGAGTTCTGACCGAATGAATGGGGTTAGTCCGACAGAGTAGGTGGCCGAAGGAGAGTGGCGAATGGGCTGAGCCGAAAGAACCTAGGCCGATCGAATGGCTAGTTAGCGCATGACTATCTCGGCCGAAAGGCATTAGGCGAATGAGCTCATTCTTTGCATTCTCTGCATACATTCGGCCGAATGTGGCCTAGCTTTACTGGCACTTGGCCATTCGGCCAGTCGAACCCAAGAAAAAGGCAGCCATGGTTTTTCGTGTTAGATGGCTTAGTGAGGAGCTAAAACTCGTTCCTACGACCTTAGGAGTTGTTTTTGTGAAGATCCTGGGGTATGTGTTGGCTTAAGAATCGGTTTCTAAGTGAGTTCTAAACTAGGGTTTTCAAAACCCCAAACCGAATAAAAACGTGAATTTAACTCGAATCAGTCGGATACAACCTTAGATCTGTTGTACTTTCGTGATCTACAAGTGATGGTGGTCGTTTTGACACCAAGATGGCTCGATTTCGTGAAGAAATGGGTGAGAAAGCTTAGAGAGAAGATGGTGGTTCTAGTGAGAGAGTAGAGAGAGAGAGTGTGAACGAAAATGAAGATGGGGGAGGGGGGTTGTCACACCCCGGGCCGGCGGGAACGGATCGGGTTTTCCCGTCGGGCGGAAGGTTCCCGGGGCGCGATATCCTGAATGATAATCGAAATGATCAGATTGTTTACATGGCACATGATAAATAATGAGAAATGCTAACATGACATATGATGTAGAATTACAAAGTTAAATTACAATGTTACGTTCATAATTTAACTAAGTAAATCTATCCAAAAGAATCGTGTAGTTTCTATCTTGTAGCTGTACAAGATATGCAAAATAGATTCACAGTGTCATCAAAACGTATGCATCCAAAAGTAAGCTAGGTCTTCTAAGAGTCCTCTAGCTTAATCACTGATGCTTGTAATCTAGACCTGTCCGTCACCTGAGAAAACATGCGTTTAAAACAAGTCAACACTAGGTTGGTGAATTCATAAGTTTAGTATTTGAAAACCATTGAATTTAGTCTATCATGTTCACAACGTTTCACACAAGTTATATTAATAATTGAATTCCATGTTTCACCCAATGTCCTCTCCATGGTTGGATGTACAGATAATGTCTCATCCAGTCAAGCATGCTTATATATAGGGGCATACGAAAGGGTCAAGCCCAGACGCCACCCCACCACATGCTTAACTGCACTCAACACTACCTGTAATACAACGATGGATACTAATTTCCTTTCACCCATGATTTCCCGGTATGTTTATCCACTAAGTAAATAGAAAAGAGACGAAATCGTCTCGATTGACCGTTCCTAACGGAATAGCCGACATGCAAATTAACTCAGTGAACAAGGTAAGAGATGAAGTCATCTCTGTTAACTAGTTCTTACGAATTAGCCGGTATGTCGAAATAACCAATAATTGAATAAAGAGACATAATCTCTGTTAGCTAATCCTTACGGATTAGCCCGGCATGTAATATAACCCAATGATCAAATAAGAAACAAAGTTGTTTCTGTTAGCTATTCCTTACGGATTAGCCCGGCATGTAAGATATCATACTCGATATCTAGAACGAAACCTAACGGTTTCTGTAACTAATCATTCCTGATTAGTCCGGCATGTAAAATAATCCAATGAACAATCAAGAAATGAAGTCGTTTCTGTTAGCTATTCCTTACGGATTAGCCCGGCATGTAAGATATCATACTCGATATCTAGAACGAAACCTAATGGGTTCTGTAACTAATCATTATTGATTAGTCCGGCATGTAAGATATCATACTCGATATCTAGAGTGAAACTTAGTAGTTTCTGTAACTATCAGTACTAACCAGTCCGGTGTGTAAGATATTATACTCGATATCTAGATAGGAACATAATAGTTCCAGTAGCTGTTTCCCCCTGTTCAGCCCGGCGTGTAAAGTGTCCAACTCATGATTTCTAATTAGAGACATAATAGTCTCAGTAGCTGTCATTTCTGAACAGCCCGGTGTGTAAGATATCCTCCCACGATATCTATTGGAATGAACATGTTTCCTAACTTTTATGAATGATATCTATATGATTGATAGCACATCTCGTGCATGGTGTGATTTCATTTGATTTCCCAAAGTCCCGGTTACTAGTTTTAATGATTTACTCAACTGATCTACCATTGTATAACCGACACACTCTGACGGTTAAGGAATGTGCTCCAAATAGAGTCTTAGTAAGTAATGATGGTATCAGTATAATATGCCATCCCGAAAGCTTGTGTATGTAATATCCTCCTCGATATCACAAATAAATGTTTCAACTGTTATTCCCAAGTTTGCGTGTTCTAGTGGTTTTAACAAAGTGTCATAAGAACATGTCTTATACACAGTGTTAGTGATGTGTGAATGATCTTACTATCATGAATTTATCTTATCATGATAATCATTCTTGTCATTAATAGTTGTTAATGGCATGTTATCCCAGGGTTTTCCCCCGTTGTTCTATCGTGTAAGGATATTATGCACTGTTGTAAGATATGTTCTTAACAACTCACATTATCCTATGTGTTAATGTGTCCTGTTTCTAGGTTAGCATGTAGCATCCTAGTTAATTCAGGTATGATGAAGTTAAACAAGCACGCATGTAGTGATTAACGATAATAAAGATAAACAATTATTATCTAAATCATAAATGAAACAACATGTTAATGTAAACTTTTAAATAAATAAAAGTTAAGCATGTTTCTCAGCCCCGAGCTTTGAAATCAGTAAAGATTAAGAAAAGGGGCATATGAACTCACCTTGTTGTCGTGGTTGATTTAGCTTAAACAAGAATTGCACGTGCTCTCTGTTGTACTTGTGGTTGTTTTTCACGGTCCTGTATTGATTTCACGTCGTTGTAACTTATAAGTATAAGTTATAATTGAGTTGTGTGCGTGTTCATGTTATTCCTAACCTTGTTTGTCATTTCTTGGTCTTGGCCCTTATTCGGCCCAATACAAGTGAAGTATGATTTACTACAATTAAATCATTTTAGGTTGAGTTAATTGTATAGTTATAAGATTTAACTATGGACTTATCATATCATATCCCTCCATAACCTTAGTTGGTTTTAAATGATTAAATCACTTAAGTGTTATTAGTTGTTGAATATAATACTCAACCACCATTCCCTTTAATGTTGTACTAGTCCTTCAATTTTATGAATTTGTTTACACTTAAACTCATTGGGTTTTAGAAAAGAATATTGGGCCGAACTCAAGGATTGTGCCGGTTATCAATTAAACCAAGTGTAGCTGGGCCTTTGGGCCACATAATCCCGTGGGTCGGTTGTTTTGTGATTGATCCAAGATCGTAATCCAATCAATTTCATGGTCCGATTATACATTGTTGGGCCCGGTTAATAGTTAATTGGGCCGGTTAATAGTTAATTGGGCCGAGACAAAAGATATTGAGCCTGATCAAATTTTAAGTGGGCTTGTGGCCCAACGAAATGATGCTGGCCAAGGATAGTTTCTGGGCTTATGTTTCTGGGCCTGAAATAACAGTGGCCTAAGTATTGGGCTGATTGCAACCTGTTTAGGTCGTTCAAACCATTGGGCCGGATGAAATAGCCACAACAACACATCTACCCATGTTGGGCCGAGACTAGGACTGGTTGTAAATGGTCACACGAAGTAAATTCTTGGCCAAGTTTACATAATTAGCTAACAGCTAGATGGGCTTGGATTATTTGTTGTTGGGCCGAACCAGCATGCGTTATTGGGCCTGGCCAAGTGTCTTGGGCCGACTGGAAGGTGTATATGGGCTGGAGCTAGGTGGCTGGGCCGCATGGATGCTGCTGGTTGAAGGCTGTTATCACATGGGCCAACGGAGGGTAGGGTTAGCCGAATGAAGCATCAGCCATTCGGGTTTATGGTGGTCGAATGACCTCTTTCTGATTGATAGCCGACTGGTCTGAGCGAATGAAGAGGAGTATGGGGTCTAAGTCGAATGGGCCTGGGTTCTGCCGAAAGAGTGATGGGCGGCGAATTGGAGAATGGCGAAGAAGAGAGAGTCATTCGGCCGAAGTTGGCTCTGTCGGTCGGCTAGCCTCCGCCGCAAATGGCCATTCGGCCGTAATAGTTGTCAGGTTTTGCCCAGCCCCACTTCGAACTCCATGATGTTTACAAAGGTGGTGTAGGTTAGAGGTGGTTTCCGGTGGTGTCGGTTTAGGTGCAGGTGGTTCTAACCGATGAAAGGTGGTGGTGGTTCATGGGTCAAGAAAACCCTAAAATCCGAGATATTCACAGCCTCATACCTCGAGTTTGGGTGAGTTTCACTCCAGATCCTTTGTACTTTCGTGTAGAGGAGATCAATACCTTCGTGTAGGTTCAAAAATGGAGCGATTTGGCCAAGAAATGAGCGAGCTAGAGTAGTTTGAAGGTGTAGAAAACCCTAAAAAGAGGGTGGCCGGAAATTTGGGGTAGGAGAGAGGAGGGAGATGATAGAAATGAGAAATAATCTCATTTTTTTGAGTTTTTATACTCCGTGTGGTGTCCGGGTTCGTTTTGGTTGCTCGGTTCGCATTTTCGTCGCGTAACCAGAAATTACGCGTAATTTATATCTTTTAAATAACTAAACTTTAAATTTGATATTTTGATGAGTTTCAAAATTGTAAAATGTTAATTATTTAATTTAATTAAATTTATTATCGTTCGTGTCGCGTTTTCGTTTCCGTTTCGTCAGATCGCGTCACTTACGCGCGTCTTCGTACAGAGCGCTAACTGTACGAACACGATTGTAAGTTTCACTTTCTGATTTGGTTTTCTAATTATCAGTTATCGTTCAGAACGTTAAACTCACAGATATGTTTGTGTGAATCGTCACCCACACAAACACACTGTCAGTTTAATTATTCTAAAACGACACTGAAATTCTGTTTCGGATTGTGTTTTCCTCACTGTCGGACTCAACTGAACATCCTGTTATCACTTGATTTTCGTACTGGGTTGTCGGTCATCTGATTCCTGTCATCAATGGATATCAGATCGCAACCGATTCGTTATTGTTATTCGTTTGAATACTGTTGTTTCTCTTGAGTTGTTGTACTTACCGTATTTAAGTTTTCACTTAAACACATACAACTGTGATTTGTTTTCCGATTTCTGTTGTCACGCACTGTTTACGTACTGTATTTACACACAGTTAACGTGAAAGTACACACACCGTACGGATTTGCCGTATGGATTAGTACTAGTTGTCACAGGGGTTGGTTGGTGGTTGTTGTAGCCATAAATGCCACATTAAATGGCTTGAATTTTACCGGGTTCATTCGGGTTCGTTCGGTTTCACTTGATTTCGCGTAGAAGCGTCGGTTTCTCGTCGTTTTCGTAACGAAACGACTCGGTTTTAAAAATAGAATTTATAAAAATTATTTTAGGTTGTGATTCCTAATAAATTAACTAATATCTTTTATTTATTTTAAATTTTCAAAAATATTTAATTTACGGTTTAATATCGAATCGTACGGTCGTCGCGCGTATTCGTTCGAATCGTCACCCATACGAACACGGCGATAACTATACTTTTCAATATGGTTTTCTAATTATTGGTATCGTTTAGAACGTTAAACTTTCAGATATATTCGTACAGATCGTCACCTATACGAATAATCCGTTGGTTTAGCATTCACGTAACGACATCCGTTGTTGTTTTGTTCTGTAAAACCTCACATACGTTTATACGTAATAAAATCCTAACACATAATCACATGATGGTTCTGTAACACCAGATAATTATCTGACTGATGAACCATAGTTCTGAACTTTGTTTCTCTGAAATGATTCTGAAATTGCGTTATGATAACATAAAATGATAACGAGGCTTGACATGAATATGAAATACACTGAATTACGTGCAGTTTGTACCTGATTACTGTTCACGTTACTGTAGAGATCACTGTTCCAGCACCGGTTCCGGCACTGATGTTACATTAAGATATATACCGACGGGTAGTATCTTCGTAAAACGTAAAACTGTCCGAAAGGAACTGATACGGGTCCCATGGTTATCTGAACTGTATATCTTGAAATTTTGCATATAATATTGTTTAATTACTAAACTTTACGAACTCACCAGCTTTGTGTTGACGTTTTAAACTTAAAACTTTTGCAGGTAGACAGTGATTCCGGTGAGACTGCACTTCACAAACTTGTAACTGAATAAGTTAATGTTGTAATGTGAATTGTAATAACGAACCATGTAATGTAATTATCCTAAGTTAATCTGTGTGCTTGTGATATCGGATCAAGTAATCACCACTATGCTTCCGCGACCGTTTCAGTGACATCATTAACATGTGACGAGAGGTGGGGGTGTGACAAATAGGAGACATGTGTCATCACATTGAAATCACCACAAATACACACGCGATCACAAGCAATCCGATGTTACTTTCTTTGTCGCTCTTAGAGATTAATTTCGATTCTAGTGTTTGTACTTCTATCTTTTAAAATATAGTATAATTGTGGTATGTTTGGCATTTGTCACGAGAATGAGGTTTTATGCGGGAGATTCTAACGATTTAGGCATTGGGAATAACTGTGAATATTCTACAACATGTTATAAGAATATTTAGGCTTTGGGAATAACTATGAATATTCAATGATCATTACTTATGAATATTTCTTTTATATTTATTCTCTTTATTGCATATTATTTCTGAAGACTAAGTCAATTATGCATGACGAATATTACGATATAATATTTTGTTTATTTTACTAGCTTACGTGGTATTTTGTCCTCCTTATTTATTCGAATTATCCGTAGGTTATTTAGTGTCTTTCAAGTTATGCTAAAGACTTGGTCATGACAATTAAAGGAATGCAAACTCCTTAAAGCAATGATTTTTCAAATTAGCAAGAGGGAATATTGGTTAAATATCCTCAAAAATCACTAATCATTTGTAAGTATACACGTGCTAATTACTTGTGTGCATGAGTTTTTAGTTATATTATCCTGAGGTTTTATACTATCTGGGAGATTTAACATATATATTATTCGAATATTCTAACAAAGAGCATCTGGTATTCCTATTTTATAGCCTACTTTATAGGGAATAGTCGTAAGTCTGAGTCACAATTGGTCATCCATGAAGATCCGGTTTTGGAAGGTAGATAACATGTGAAATCCACAAACTAAAGGTCTTACAAATAGTCATGAAGTGAAGTCAATGAAAGACCATATAATAAACCTAAAATCTTGGAATATTAGTTAATTAAATGTAACAAATGACTTGTATATATAGAAAGAGCTGATGAACATGTAAGAACAATTTTACTTCTTTTTTATTGTATTCTCTCGCAAACACTCACATATTCAAGCAGTTGTAACACTTTGTTTTTATCATCCAAGTTCCAAACTTGTATTTTTACTTTGATTTATTAAAAACAAGTCAATGTGTCTATTGTCACCTCTCGAGCTTTATGTCGGTAATCCTAAGTGATTACGACATTTTCTCATTTAAATCTTGTGTGTTTTTGTCTCTTTGTTTGATTTTGTAAACTAACTATACTTAGGGATCCCTAAAGATAATTTTCTCGAAACATATAAATGGATATGTAATGCACGGAACCTCACTACAATAATTCAGTTCTACTAAAATTAAGCTTGTTAATTTTTACCCGAGACAATTATAAACAATATTTTGATATAAACTACTTAAATAGCATATAAATAAGTATTTTAAATAATAAAACAATAATTAAAATTTTCAGTAACTACAGAAATAATACTTGACTTCTTGATTTGTAACGATGAAGATTTTGAAGTAACTGACGTTAAAACTTAAGTTACCTTTCGGTTAAAAATTAACTAATGCAATTTAAGAAAGTAATGCATAATTTCTATAATTATTAAATTAATGACTCAATTTGAAAGTAACATTAAACATTAAGAACTAAACATGTAATTTTTTCTATCATTTTCCTAACTTTTGTTTTTTAAAGAATTACTTTCTACAAATCCCATTATTTAAAAACTTTAATTTATCTTTTAATTTTTTAAGAAAAGTTATTCTTTTAATTTTCATTTTCTAAAAATACCAATTTAAATATTTCTTATTTTCGAAAAATTGATCAAAAGAAAATTTCATATTTTATAATTTTTTAAAGTATTTTTTTTAACAAAAAGTATTTGATTTTTGATTTATCAAAAACATTTCCTAATATGAAAAAGGTAAATAATATTATTACTCATTAATAATAATATTATTATTTAATAGGACATGCGATATAATTATTCAATAAAAGAGAGCATTTAGTACGATGATTTGAAAATGACATGCGCCAATGATAACATGAGAATGTGACAAATGAGAAAAAAATATTTTTATTTATTATACTAGTATATTAATAAGAAATAATTTAAATTTGTATATTTTAGAAAATTTAATTTTATAAAAAAAAATTCTGAAAAAACATTTTTTTTTCAAAAATATTGAAATAAAATATGAACAAGAATTTTTAAATAACACGATTTTTATAAACAAATGGTGTTTTTTAAAACAAAATGTATAAAAAGATTATTCATTTAAAAATCAAAAGTTATAGAAATTACAACGAAAAATTACATCTTTAATCGTTTATGTTTATTAGTATTTACAAACCGAGTCATTTAAGTTTAATAGTTATAGAAATTGTACAATGCTTTGTTGATGTTCAACTATTAGTTTATGACAGAAAGCTAACTAAAGTTTTTAAAATCAGTTACTTCAAAGATCTTATTGTTACAACTCAAGAATGAAAAGCATTATTTGTGTAGTTATTGAAAATTTTATTTATTTTTTATTACTTAAAATGCTTATCAATATGTAATTTAATCATTTTATAACAAATATTTTCTGTAACTCCTAAGTTTTTAGTTCGGATGACCTTGTTGAGTTTAGATAACTAACTAACGTCAAGGCCGAAAAAGCGAACAAGTACAAATGAAGAAATTATTTGGAGTTTCACATGTTCGGATAATTTAATATGGACAAGGTCACGTGAACTTGAGCAGCTAGTTTGAATGACCAAGTCGAAGCAAGTTCAGACAGACTAGGGGGCAAGTTCGAACGTGTCACAACCAAGTTCGCATGGGCCATGGCCAAGGCTGGAGCAATATGTGGCAACCAAGTGAAGTTCGAATGAAGCTTTATTGAACAAGATCATATGTGATAATCAAGCACGGATGAAGACAGTTTTGACTTGGGGAAAATTTTTGATGGAAACTTATAACGGCATAAATGCATTTTTTTTTTTGTTCATTTGTTAGGGTTTAGGCATAAATAAACATGTTAGTGTTGCAAGTAAAAAATAGCATAGAAATAGAGCAACCATGACAAATTGATTTGAGCACATTAGGATTTTGCTTTCATAGTATGTAAACACAAATATCCACACATGATTGAATAAAACATATATTTTGATAAATATGTTCATGTATTTGATATTGCTTAGACCGGAGTTGTTGATCGTTTGTTTCCTTCACTTAATCATCAACAACAAACAACAATTAGACTGTTTATTTTACAGATCCTAACACGTATGGTCCTATGCCTCTTATAAATCAGCCCACAGAAAAACTGTAAAGAATTAAAAATGTTAATTATATGAGAAATACAAGCTAAAACATTGATGAGAATTAAAATACTAAATTTTAGACATGTCAATCATAAAAATATTATTACTATAGGTAGGGGTGTTCAAAAAAATCCGTATCCGAATCCGAAGATGAACACCCCTAACTATAGCTTACAAATCTTTTATACTAATATAAAATATGAAATTTTCAAAAACAGTTTTTTAGAACGAAATGTTACAAAATAAATTTAAAAAGTTAGTATTTAAAAATAGGGATAACTTTACACAAATGTAACCAACTTTTCATAATGTCCTAATTAGGTCACTGGAACTTTTTCTATCTCAATTAGGCCATTCAACTTAATATGAGTGTTCTAACCCTATATAAATAACCTGAATATCATGTTATTGCTAATTTTCTACATATTTAACTTATTTAATATGTTAAGCGGTGATATATTCATTTTATAAAGCAAATAATAAATTAAAAATTATTTAAAATCATCCACATTTACACATGATATTTGAAAAAAAATAAGTTTCAAATGTTAAATATTGACAAACATTGTTTGAAAAACTTACTTTTTTTTCCAAATATATTGGGACAGTTAGGAAAGTTGGTTACATTTGTTTAGAGTTATCTCTTAAAATATATTAATATTATTTTATTAATTAAAATATTAAATTATACAAAATTTTAATACTATTTAATATGAAATTATTTTTTTATATTCTTTAAAATTTTATTATTAATTAATTATTTAGTATTTTTTTATTTAATTTAGGTGAAAACACAATGAAACAAAAATTATGCGCATAAGGGGAAGAAGGAAGATCCCCGTAATAACAATTAACATTTAAGTTATTTAACAAACACCGATCTGGCAATCTTATTTAGTATCTTCAAATTTTGTTTTTCAAAAAACGGGGCGATCACTTCCATCACCGAACACCAATCTCACATTCATTTTAATGCAAAAAACCCTACAAATTTTGATGATGGAAATCCAATTGCAAGAAG
The DNA here is from genome assembly GCA_009363875.1 of Mikania micrantha. NCBI lineage: Eukaryota > Viridiplantae > Streptophyta > Magnoliopsida > Asterales > Asteraceae > Mikania > Mikania micrantha. Next base: position 66,235 of record SZYD01000699.1, read on the forward strand.
ATCGAAGCGAACGTCCCCATCGGAAGCGACTACTGACAGATCCAAACCCTAACGAAACCTTCGTCACCGAATCGCCGGAATCGACGGTGTCCTTCGACTCATCCTCCGATCGACTCGCCAAAAAAACCAGAGAGTTGCCGAACTTATCTGATTGTCATAGCTGCGGTGTGCGGATTAATTACACGAACCCTAGGGAGAGACTTCAACCGCTGGACAGCATGTGGCGCGTAGTTCTGTTGTGCAAGAAATGCACTAAGCGGGTGAGTTCCTCTGATCTCTGTACGTACTGTTTTTCCGCCGTGGTTGATGATAAAGATTGCTTCAAGTGCCGTAGTTGTAAACATAGTGTTCATAAGGATTGTGTTGCAAAGTATGGCTCGGGGTTAGGGTTTTCGGTTTGTGTCGATTGTTGGATTCCTGATGCGGTTGCGAAGTCTATCCGGGCGAGGAAGAGAAAATTTAGGAAAAAGAACCGCGAGCCTTATGAACAGACTGCTACTTTGCCTGAATCTAGGGTTTCAGTTGCAGAAACTAATGAGCCTAATTCATTTGTCTTAGATATGGAAAGAAAGGTTGCTGCTGCAGCACAAGCTGGCAAGAATGCCTTAACAAAAGCTGTGGTTGCAAAAAATGCGGTTGAATTAGCTAAAGGTGTTTTGAGTGTTGTTGCTGGTAGAAAGGTTGTAGTGGGTTGTGAGAAAAAGATTGTAGATGACGCTGAGTTGGCATTTTTGTTGCACAGAGCGATTAATAGCTCTCATAGTACATCTGATACTTGTTTGGTGAGTTCATCTGGAAGGGATGAGGCGCCGATAATATGCTACTCAAGAAGGCATGCTAGTAATAAGGCTGTCTCAATGGATTCGAGCAGTCTGGATGTTCCATTGGTTTGTTATTCTAGAAGACGCCGAAAGGGTTGCTTGAGGAATTCAGCATCTTTGTCAGCACCATTGATGTGCTATTCTAGAAGGTGTTCTGGTAGTAAATCTTGTTCACATGATATAGAATGTGAATGTTTTATCTGTAAGGTAAATAAAAGAACTGATAAACATGGTTCTACGCCATCCGTTGGCTTGCAGACTTGTAATCTTGACTACAACTTAGAAAACAATTTTAGTGCAAACAAATGCCAAGAAATTGATGGGGGAAGAATCGATACAGAGGCCCATTGCAATCTCCTAAAGTACTACAGAATTGGAAAAGGCACTCCAAGGTCTTCAGTTTTTGTTGAGGATTTAGACTGTTCTTCTTTTGTGGATTCTGCTAATTTGGATATTGAAGGCTTAACTGTTGCAAGGAATTTTGGAAATGGTAATGGACACCATGAAACTTCTGAGAACTGTAACGATAATACTGACCGGTTTTTGTTGAAATACAAGAGATCTTCAAGATACAAGGCAACATTTAGTTGTATCGTTGAAGAGTTATCTTCTGTGATACCTTTAAACCATCCCCTGGAACCCACCATTTTATCTACAACTAGGTCCCTCTCTTCTTCACAAAGAGAACTCTGAATTTTCTGGCATTCTTATTGTAGTTAGATGTTGATGGTTGATATTGAAGTATAGTATCATGTATCTATGATTTGGAGGCACATCTATCTGTTCCCATGATTTAAAATTCTTTTGTAAGTTTTCACTTTTGATATATTCTTTGTAAATGTTATTTTTTCAATGATGAATATGCTCTTGATGTTTGGTTTGTTGTGCTTTATTTGATGTTCTTAAATTGCTGGCATTGGTGTCCAAGTATTACCTCATTCATTTAGATGCACTTCAATAGTTTCTTTATAAGGAAAAATTAGCTATGAAGTTATAATTATAAGGTTGAGTTTCTATAGTGCCATGCTGTTTTTTTTTTTTACGATGCAAATGATGAACTTTGAATCTTAGAGCATGTTTGAGATTTCATTTAAAAATAACTTATGACCTTATTGACTTTATGAAGAAGTTAATAAGTTAAAAACATGTTTGGCAAAAACAAAAGGCCTTTTTGAGTAAGGTTAAAAAGTTGTTTTTAAGAAGCTATAATTCATTGGCTTTTTGAAATGCTTTTTAACTTTTTTATGTTTTTGAGAAAGTAACTCAAACACATTTTTTATAAATTTCTTTTTAAAAAGTCATAAGTTAATCAATGCTTTTGACGAAAGTGCTTTTGAAGTTAAATAAGCAAATCCCAAACATGCTCTTAAACTACGTGGATGAAAAGTACAAGGTTGATCTTAGTACAAGATGCTAGTGAATGGGTCAGGCCTGGGCCGCCTGGCCTTTGAAGTAATAGGCCATTAGCCATAAGGTTGTTGGTTTCATTACTAAATGGATGTGATTGACAAAGCTTGAGAGGTTTTCATATGGAATTTAATACCCTGCTATGACTAATGTAATATCCTTTTCATTTTCATATTGATATAACAGTGTGAAACTATCCTTTTCGTTTACTTATTGATATAACAGTGTGTCTATTGTGTTATCTTATATCTTTCTAGGGATTTTTTGTTCCTAAGAATTTGTTAATTAGATTATGTTCTGTGCTATTACTCATTCATTTGCTAGATTGTGTTAAGAGCTAGGATGATTTAATGCACTTAGCATTCTGGTGTGCATAATATTGTATTAAATGAGCTTTATAAATTTGCAGGTTGTTTTTTTTGTTTACATATTATTTTGCTGGTGATAATTTTTGACATATCAGGATGCGTATGGTCTTGGTGATTTTATGCCTTTGTGGTTGTTTTAAAAGTATCTGTAGACAAAGAAAAAGGGTGGGGCTAGAGAAAGTAGGCATGGTCACATGAAAATGATTAAAAATACTTACCGTTTGACTCTCCAATACAGATAAAATTAAAACCAATTTACAAAATATATAGAAATTAGAACCATTCAACAAATATATTAAAAAACATAATATAATAGCATTTATAATTATCTAATTTATATAAGAACCTATAAATATTAATAAAATTGTACATATTATTGTGTTAGGATGTGCGGAGTGCACATTTTTATATAAGCTTACTAATTCCGGACACAAAGAATGGTTAGGGTCAAGGTGCTGTCCACCTTGTGAGGTTAAGGGGCACTGTTGTCTGTTGCCACTACCAGTGTTTTTCTAATCAGTTAAGTTGGGGGGGGGGGGGGGGGGGCAAGGGACAGCATCTTTGCAAACCACATATGATTTTTTAAACCAAGCATGTAATCTCTAGCCTGTTAGCATCTTTGTTCTGAGTTGATGCATGTTTCTCCCACATATATATTTTAAGTGGGAATGTATTTATCTGTTGTTGACTATTACTCAAGTTTCATAAATGCCATCTGATAAGATACAATAACTCTGTGAACCAAAAATAGTGGCATCTAAAAGTTATAATGATGACACTCCGAATGTTAAGATGACCATGGTGTATTATCCATGTTGAGATGACCATGGTGTTTCTCTGTTGTTGATGAAAATGCCATCTGATAAGATGCATTAACTTTGTGAACCAAAATTAGTGGCATCTAAAAGTTGTAATGATGACACTCTGAATGTTGAGATGACCATGGTGTATTATCCCCATATGAAAAGTTACTCATGCTTGTTTGGAGGTTCATTACTTTATATATTGGAAGATGTAAAAAAATATTGCTGAACTTATTGCTATGATGCATAACAGGACAAAGGTTCAAATGACTTTCCATGTCACACATGATACTACTCCAAAATAATGGTTGGAATAAAAAAGAAAAGAATAAAATCAAAACTAAGTTTTGCGTTTTTAAAGTAAAATCATGGTGTGGATTGATTTCCACAACCATTTAATATATCAGCATTGAGGTTCCAACTTTAGTGTGGAGGGCACACTTCTTCTAGTTTATTAAACTTGGCACTAGATTCTCCAAATTAATTATTAACTTGATGCAGGTGCATTCCTACTCAGCAACCTCCACCTTCCTAGTGGCTTGTTATATCCTTAGTTATAATAATACCAGTTACGTGTAACTCCTTTTTGGCTAACTTGTAGCTACTTGATTACCCTATCACTTGCTTACTGTTATTTACTATCATTATGATGGTTTGTAAGTAATACGTGTGACAGTGAACAATGAATAGTTATTTAATCTCCAAGACTTCAACATTTTTCATTTGACAGTTGACTGTAATCACACCTTTTAGGAGATATAAGCACGATCCCCCTTTGTACACAGATATTTATTACCCATTTTTATGGGAATGTTGATGATATATACTTATATACAATATCAGAGTTGTACCTTTATATGTTTTGTAAGGTCCATTGATATGACATGCTTTTGGATCATGCATGGTTTTGATTATTGTATGGCATACATTGATTTCTGTAATCTTGGATTAAAATGTTACTCTATACTGCTACTACTCCTTCTGCTGGACTCTTTATGTTTCATTTTGTATGTTTTCTTGCCCTGACGTAGCTGGTAAAATCAGTAAACTACTTAACTATTTGCTTTAGTTTTTAGCTTATATGATCTTTCATTATAGTAATGTTCTATTTGTTAGAATATAGATATTCAAAAAGCTGGTGAGTTATTGAACTTATATCTAGGCGGTTTTCACTTTGCAGTGTGAATATATTCTTTTTACAATTTTATTTCCGTTCTGATTGGGTATATCATCAGTTTTAGCTCTACTTTGCAAGGAAAATTACATGCATTTGTAATCTTGTCACCATGGCTGCAGATAAGATTCGATCTATATCTTAGTATGCTTTATTTGAAGTCATTATCACTGATCAGGGGTTTGTGGGTTGTACACTATTTGTAACTTTTAATACAATCTACACAGTATAGACAAAAATATATAATATATATATGTGTATATGTATATGTATATGTATATATATCCACACATTCATACTATATATAACCTCTATGAGGGTTACTTATTTTCCACAAGTTCTTTTTATCATTCTCTGTGATACAATATTGTCTTTCCTTCATCCACCATCATGGCTGCACAAAATGAAGCATGCATTCTGGTTTCTGAGGACAAAACTGGACAACGGCTTGGCCAAGAGGAAGAACATGACTACTCACAAAGGGGACAGTGGGTGCGTGCTGCTGTTCTTGGAGCCACTGATGGTCTAGTTACAGTTGCATCTATGATGATGGGCATTGGAGCTGTTAAACATGATGTGAGAGCCATGATTCTTATAGGGTTTGCTGGCTTAGTAGCTGGTGCATGCAGTATGGCAATTGGTGAGTTTGTTTCAGTTTACTCCCAACGAGATGTTGAGGTGGCTCAGATGAAGAGGGACAACAGAATTGCTGGAAACAACGATCAGGAAATCAGTGAGAAGGAAGCCCTGCCAAATCCCATTCAGGCTGCTGCAGCATCTGCATTTGCATTTATATTGGGGGCCATGATGCCCTTACTTTCTGCTGCTTTTATAGCTGATCATAAGGTTAGGCTGGGTGTGGTTGTAGTCACAGCGAGCTTAGCGCTTGTGGTTTTTGGGTGGATTGGAGCTGTTTTAGGGAGGACTTCTGTGGTGAAGTCTTGTTTCAGGATTCTGGTTGGGGGTTGGATGGCTATGACCATTACTTTTGGACTGACCAAGTGGATAGGCTCTAAGGCTCTGTAGTGTTGCATCAGATTGTCTTTATACTTTTGCTATAATGTGCTTGCTGAGAATAGGACTTTGATCCTTTTCTGATTTGCTCTTAGTGATCTTCAATGATCCAAGGGCTGGTCTCTAATAAATTGGAAACATTTATCTTTGTTGCTAAAATGTTTACATAATGTTCTGAGTAGAAGTATGTTTGAGCAATATACGAACTCATTGTCTTATTGTTGAACATACATGCATACCTATATATATATATAAAATATGTGTATGCATATGTATTCAAGAATAAGCACCATCAAACTGGCCTGGGAATGTACAGTTTACTGTCCACTAATTAAATGCCAATCAAAAACTGACTGGTCATATTCAATGCAGGTATTTCGAGGGAGTACTTTCTTGTGATAAAGAGAAGTACTTGATTGATACTAAATAACTCAAGTTATATATAGTCTGGTAAAACCCACCTATAGTCCTGTATATAGTTTGCATTTGTATTAGAGGTGAGCAAAAAAACCGAACCGGAATTGAATTAACCGAACCGAACCAATAACTGAAAAAAACCGAAACTGAATTTTTTGGTTCGGTTTTGGTTTTTCATATTCTAAAATCCAAAAAAACTGAACCGAACCGATTTGTAATCTTGTTTAAAAATTAATATATATATATATATGTTGCTATTTTTATACTTATTTAAGTGAATAAAAACACACAGAGTCTACCGTTGGAGATGATAAAGATTTGGAGTAGATGAACTTTACCATTTTAAAAGATGAATGATCGAATTATTGCATATATTTAGTTATTTACTTTTGATTTTTTTTTAAATGTTAGAACGTGATGATAATTATTTAGTTTTATTTTGATTAGTTGGCATTCGATCAATTAATTTATGAATTATCTATTGTTAAACATGTTAGTATCTTTAATATTGGGTGTGAGAGAAAACAAAAAAAACAAAAACAAAAAAAAAAGTAAAAAATAAACCGGAAAAAACCGAAACCGACAACAAAACCAAAAACTGAAAACCGAATGGTTTCTAATAACTAAAAACCGACTATGTTGGTCTCGGTTTTGGCCAAAAACCGAACCGAGCCAAGCACACCCCTAATTTGTATATGGTGTTACTTTTTGTTAAATACATCAAAACTTAAGGTATGGAACCTGAATTACACCTGAACCCAGAGTAAAAATGTTACCACCATCCAAAAATGTCAAAAAGATTCAAGTACAGTTTCTTAGCAGCCAGGGGTTTGGACCGATCCTTTGTACTTTGTAGTTTTGTATGCTCATATAGTTCTAGCTGCTTACTTTATATTGGTCATGGTTGATGGCATCTTCTTCTGTTGCAGTAGATTGTTTTTTTTTTTAATTCAAAATCTTAAGAAATATACTAATATCTACACAATGAATTCTCCCTATCCTTGTATTTTTCTGCAATCTTGATGTTCAATTTCTCTGTTTACCTGTATCTTTTGATTTCAGTATCCATTAACATGAAAGGTGATATGATAATATAATATCCTTTTATGAAACATGCCTGATATGAAAATATACCTTTCTATGGAGCCTTCTTTTCCAATTCTTTTACGTCTTGTGGGTGCTGGGAATCCAACACTCTTTTCATTTTTTTTTATATATCAATCTTTTTATATATCAATCACTTGTTGACTGCACACTTTATCAGGTATATATTGTTTCATATTATATTGAACAGATTGTGGCAGTCGTGTGGATTCCACAATCTTTAATTTTTGTCAAATTGATTATTCCAACTTTGGCTTTGGATTAAACGCCCTTTCCCTTATGTTTTCATATGCATAAGTCAATAATTTTTAACTGTGATTTATCTATAGATAGATTTGGGTAGCAAACAGCCAAAAGCATCAGGTACCCGCCAAAATTAATTCTTTTAAAACAAACAAACTTACGCAGTATACTTTCACTCTTCAGTAGGGTCTGGGGAGAAGAATGAAGACAAACCTTACCCCTATCCTTGTTGGGATAGAGAGGTTGCTCTGAAGGATTCCCTGGCTCAGAGTTATCATTTGAAGTTAATCATCCCAGCGCTTATAACTCTATTTTCACAAAATAAGTAAAATAACATTAAATTTTGAATTGAACTGTCGAATTATATATGGAGATGCTTACGGATTGTAAAAACTTTCTGAAAGTGCATGGCATACAAACCACATTGAGTTACTGTCTTGAATTTTTCAGTGATCACTCTTTCCCAGTCCTGTAGGTAGTGTTTCACTGTCTCCTCTTTTCTTTTAATTGTATAACAAGTAGAGGTAGCACAATGGCTGCTAACATGCGGGTCACACACTATCTGTAAATTCAGCCACCACTTATACATTGATCATTATAGATTAATACTTGGTTTAAAAAAGTGCACCTCAGGCTTGAGGTGCTAGAGGCGTTGATGTTAGCGCTTCAGAGGTGTTGAGCTGTGCTCTGTGAACCAGGATGCAGTTCACCGGAGTTGCTGGTTGGTCAGAGTAAGAGAGGTGGGAGATGGGATGAGGTAAGGAGAGGAAACATGAATTGAGGCAAATTTAAATGGTTATTCCTAGGCTGGTAGAAGTTGTTGAGCTGTATTTGTCTTTCATAGTGACGAAGGTAGGGTCTGAGGAGGTTAAGATGTAGAAAACTTTATTTCCACCCTGTAGAAATAGAGAGACTGCCTCTAATGAGACTCCCGGCTCATGATGCCTGATTAACCGACCAACCCAATGGTTTTAACATTATTTTCACAAAAATAAAGAAAAATAATGTTAAAATTTGTGCAACTTTATTTTTGCATCTTAAGAGCCGACACGTATATACATTATATACGCGCACTGCAAACGGGACAGATGCACACTTTTATTTATTTTGTATAATTTCTTTTTTTACGTATTTATTATATTCAAGTGTTCAAAATATAGGATATATATTATTTCTATGGTACTTTATACATGTCATATAATACACGGGCCCTTGCATACATGAAGCTCTTGCCACGTGCCTAGCGCTTCACTCCTCGGATTTTGGGACCTAAACGCTTGAGAGCACCTCACACTTTTTAAAGCCTCACACTTTTTAAAACCAAGGACTAATATTTACCATGTACACTGTGATGAACACTTATCTTCCAGACTTCCACAATTCATTTTATCATTGCCTGGTGACAAAATATCTTCTTTCTTCCACCAAAATGGCTGCACAAAATGATGTATGCATTATGGTTCCTGACGACAAAACCAAACAACAAGACTTTGACTACTCACAAAGGGGACTGTGGCTATGCTGTTTTTGGACCCAAGATGGTCTAGTTTCTGCTGCATCTTTGATGATGGGTGTTGGAGCCGTTAAGCATGATGCAAGAGCCATGATTCTTACAGGCTTTGCTGGCTTAGTAGCTGTTGCATTCAGCATGGCAGTTGATGAGTCTGTTTCAGTCTACTCTCAACAAGATTTTGAGGTGGCTCAAATGAAGAGAGAATAGAATTAGTGAGAAGGAAGTATTGCCAAATCCCATTCAGGCAGCTGCAGCATCTGCCCTTGCATTTATGTTAGGTGCCATCATGCCATTACTCATTGCTGCTTTATAGTGGACTACATGGTTAGGCTTGGTGTGGTGGTATAACCAGGGGCGAATGTTTGTAGGGACCGGGAGGCGACCACCCCCTCTTTTTTTCGTCAGTAGTGTTAATTTTCGGACCGAAAGATTATTTTTAGTTAAAAATACTGGTTTCGCCCCCCCTCGTTTCAAAAATTTGACATGTATTTCGAGTCACATAAATTTCCGCCCCCTTCTATAACAGTGAAGCTCCGCCACTGGGTATAACTGTTGTAGCCGCTGTGAGCTTGGTGCTTGTGGTTTTTTGGGTGGGTTGGAGCTGCTGCTTTAGGTAGGGCTCCTGTAGTTGGCGGTTGGATGTCTATAGCTGTTACTTTTGGACTGACCAAGTGAATTGGACTGTAGTGTTGCATTAGATTGTATTATGTTGGAAAATCAAGCCCTCTATCGAACACAAAAACACTTGTTTATTGATCAAAATTAAACTACATCATAACAAAGACCCAAAAAACTAATATATAGTAAAACTAAACTTAAACTCCAAGCTAATCTAAAGAAGGAAAACCAAGCTAAACTAGGAAACTACCAGTTGGTAAGTACCAGCTATAATCCAGAAAAATTACAGTTATAATCCACATCCAAATCAGCCTTGAATGACCCTTTTACCCCTGGGCCAAATCTTCACTTGACCCGCAACCATGTAGGCCAGTTTGACCCGCTGACCCATCACCTATGAACAACTAGATTAACCCAGCATATTCTCTGTTTTGGCCTGTTTGCTATAACTTGATTGCTGTGAATTTTAGTTCTATTGGGTGATCCAAGAGCTTGTCTCAAATCTTACTATGTTACCATATTATCTTATATGGTAATCATATGAACAAAAAGTGGTGACTATATTATTATTATAATTAGTGATCTTCTATATATAGGAGAGTTTCTGATGCAGTTATGGGAAACTATCAAGTGGCTTAGAAGTTTAATGATAATCAAAGACGATAAATTGAACCAAAGATTTTAAGAACAATGTTGTTATATTCAAACTTGATCTTTAAAAAATAATAATAAACAAAAGCAAACCCTAATATTTATGCTAGACTAGATAATTATAATTTAAATCAAAAAGAGAGAAACATCAAACAAAGAAGTTAAACTAAATAAATTTACCAAAAAGATAAATATTCAAATTCAAATGTCTTGGTAATCTCGATCTCTAGCATCCTGTTTATACATGATGCTCTTGCATCATATTTCGAGTATACGGTATCAAGGTTTTAAAGAACAGAATCACGCCTAGAGGCGTTTTCTCTCTTGCTCACGAGGCGTACGCCTCAAGGCGAAACGAGGCATAAGTCCGAGGCGGAAGTAAATAAATAAATATTTTTATAATATATCTATTAAAGAGATACTAAACATCAATTAAAGAACTTTTATAACTAATTTCAACATCAAATTACTTGGAATGTTGTGAGGCGCTGCCTCAAAAACGAATTTTCCCCGTTTCGCCTCAAGGCGCTGCCATGGATCCTTTTTTTAAGTCATGTATGGTATGTTATGAGCAGCTGAGTAACAAGCCACTAGTTAGTTTAAAAAAATTAGAATTTATTGAAGTATCATACCTTTCCATGTAATCCTTTGCATATTATGTTAACTGTTTGGTAAGTAGTTCAATTTTGCACATAAGCCTCCTTTTACAATTGATCTTCATGTAGTGGGTGGTGTTGATTCCACACTCCTATTTTTTTAATGCATCTTTTACAATTATCTATTATAGTAATTGTTAAAACTTTACAACTTTAATGTGTAGTGCACATTCCTTCAAATTTTGATAATAAACCTGACATTGATTTTTTTAATCCATATCCATCCCATCTTTTTTATTTTATTTTTTTTATGCAAGTGCTATCCTACACACACCTCCACCTTATTTGCAATATCTTTAACTGGCTTGGCACTCTGAAACATAGTGAATTTAAGAAAAAATCTACACTTTTGTGGCAATTTTCTGCAGACTTTGTATAGTACCTTTTAAGTCTTGTACTTGTTAATCTTTTGCTAAGCCTGGAAAAACTGTCGAATCGGGTAACGGGTCAACACATGTTGGGTTCAAAAGCGGGTCATCTTAAAAAATATCATTATAGTTTGGATAAAACCGGTTTTGACGAAAATGGGTTGGGGCTGAAATGGGTAGCTCCAGAAAAAAAGTTATCTAAACAGGTTCACTCACTATATTTGTTTTTGTTGAGGCTAATGGTGACAGTGGGGTGACAGTCATGTGGATTACACAAGTAACAAGCCTTGAATTTTTTTTATTTATCAACTTGTTTAAATATTTTATTGAGTAAAATGCCACAACTTTTGTCATTTTAGTCCAATAGTTTAATATTTGCCATTTTGGTCATTATTGCTTCATTTTATTGCCATTTTGATCTTTATGGTTTCCATTTTATTGTCATTTTAGTCCAATTAAATTTTAATCCTTTTGGACTAAAATGGCAAAATTAACCAAATCACAAGGACGAAAATGACAATAAAATGGAAATCATAATGGCCAAAATGACAAAATTTAAACTATTGAACTAAAATGACAAAATTTGCCTAACCAAGGGGAGTAAAATGGCATTTTTACTGTATTTTATTTGTTCAATTTATTTCTTGGGATGCTTTGTGTAGGGTCACCGTTTATTATTATTTTTTTTTTTGCTGAAAGTTATTGTTTGGAAAGTAGTTTGATATGTTAAGAGGCCTTGTGCTTTCACAATACATCTTTATGTTGTGGGTAGTGTGGACTGCTCACTCCATCATCAGTTTTATATTGTTCCATTTTTATATTTAACAGATTGTGGCAATCATGTGGATTCCAAAGTCAATTTTTTTTTAAATCCAACTTTAGCTTTAGGCTGCACACTCTTTACTTTTTATATAATATGTGCAAGTTTTATATATTTCCTAACTGTCTATTATAATGTTGATAGATTTGGACAGGAAGCAACCAAACTACCAGTAGCATACCATAACTATTTCTCTCCATGCAGGTTTGATTCCGACATAAAACTGTCAAATATTCATAAATTTTTGATAAAAAGTTTGTTAGGTTTCTAATCAGAGTCGGTCCAGTGGAAGCAATCAAACACACACACACACACACACATTTAAACAGAAAAAAGAAATAGACACAGAGATTTAGAGTGTTTCAGTCAAGATGACCTACATCTACTTTACAACCAGGGGCTATCTTTATTAAGTGCTACAAAAAAAATACGATTACATATTAGGGGTATATATAATACCAAGATTAGGGTTACTAAAATAGGAAGCCAAATAACCAGCCATGATTTAAAACAGAACAGCCCTAGGGCCGGGCTGCTTCTAATCTAGCAGCCCAGCCCCTAGGGCCGGCTGCTTCTAAACTCTGCTAATGTTCCAGCCGTGAACATAGCCCAAAGCCTTCATAACCCAACAAAGGTCCCTTCTCTTGTTTAGTCAATACCCAAACTGTTCACAAAATGATTGTGATAGAAGTTTTGCCCATTTTAAGTTGGTTCCATTTCTAGTCTTTTGTGTGGTTGGTCAGATGCAAGTTTCCCAATTCTTGGATCAATTGTGCATCACATATTCACATCATCAAACCAGCATGTATGGAAAATCTGAAATATGAAAGAGAAACTTAGAGATACTTATGGTTCTTGGATTTTATAATAAACAAACAAACTTATTCAGTATATTCCCACTTTTCAGCAGGGTCTGGGGGGGAAGATTATAAACAAATCTTAGCACTATCACAATTGGGAGGGAGAGGTTGATCTAGAGGAGTCACTAACTCAAAGTTATCGTTTGAAGTTAATCATTCCAATGCTTTTATTGTTATTTTCACATAAATATAGGGTAATTTTAAATATAGTAAACTAGTTGTATATTTATATATAATAAAATAATATATAAATAATTTTAATTTGAATTTCGAATCGAATCGAATTGAAATATAAAATTCGAGATTCTATTCGAAACTCTATATTATTCTCTGAATCGAATCAAATTCGAATATGAAAATTTGAATCGAATTTCGATTTGTTGATTTTTGAATCAAAATCGAACCGAATTTTGATTTTTTGAATCCGATTAGAAAACAGAACATTTTTAATTCTCCATCAATATGGGATACATAAATCTCACATACCATAGCAATTAGTACTTTAAACAACACAACTATAAAAATTGATATTTTATTGATAATCTTAGCTTCGTTTTGGACCCAGTTTTGTTCGTTGTAAACTCTTCATGTCATAGAATAAGAACACAATCTTTAATAATCGTATTTGTAACATATGTGAATAATTATTATAGTTCAAAATTAATAATAAAATATATTTAATATTAATAAATTCCAGCAAGTATAAAATTTTGTTGAAATAAGTAAAATTCTAGAGTTAATTAGCTTAAACAATAAAGTACATACTTTAAAATTAAAACTAAACTAATAGAAAGCTTTAACTAAGTTTTTTTATATTATTATTATTTTTGCTAAGGACTAATTCTTAATTTCTTTCTACATCCCCCCTTTTAACATAAGAGTTAGGCTGGATTGATTCCTGCTCATCATTTCTCTCATGTGAAAAGAAGTCATCCTTAAATTATTGGAGTGAGTTTCCCTTTCTCCACTTCTATAAATGCTTCCACTTTCAAATTTTTGTCCACTATTTATTTATTTGTTATATACATATACATATATATATATATATATAGGAGGCGGATCCAGAAAAAAGAAAATTAACATGAGCAAACTTAAACAAACACTAGCAGTGCTCTTGTTTGTTTTTTAACACGGATTTTATGTTCGTGTTCTCATTTATTAAATAAACAAAAACGAATTTTCCACTGAATAATTTCACGAACTGTTCGGCTTATTTACAAGCTAATCCTACATTGGCATCATGAATCCCACCTACTAAATGGTTTCTTACATCTAACAACATTATGGTTGGGTTTCATTGCTCTTGTTATCAACCTTTATAGCTTCACGTGACACATCATCACTTTGAGATCATCATTTTTGACTTTGAAGTTATCTTCAAATTCAAAAGTCAAACAAAACAATGGTCCATCCAATGGATTGACTTGCTCATGTCGACAAGAAACTGGTAGCTGCAACTAATAGTACTAATGTCTCCTTTGGGTATGCTAGATATACATCATAGTATAATACCTTTTCGATCTTGTTATCATATCTTCAAGAATCATGTTGAGTTTTTTCAGCCTAGCATAAAAATCAAAACCCATGATTTAAAAGAAAATTAAGTTATTACTATCTATGTCTGATATTTTTACGGGCGTGAGGCCTGTATACAAGTTGTGTTTATAGGCGGGGCGCTCACGATCCGGCATTTTACGAGTGTGACACCCACGAACATTTAATTTGAATTAATTTTGAAAAATAAATTGACAAATATGATTTCCTTTTTTTAACATTAAATGAATCATAATAAAAAAATAATTAATCGAGATGAAAAATAATTAAAAATACTTAACATTAAATAAAAAAAATATGGGATTTTTTTTTTCAAAACATCAGTTCCGATCTTTAGTGAATTAATACGCGTTATTTTGATCGATCATCTCATTAGGCTTATGAGATTTTGGACCTGGGTGAGAAAAAACCCGAACCGGAACCGAATTAACCGAAAAAACGAACCGAACGAATACCCGAAAAAACCGAACCGAACGAATAACCGAAAAAACCGAAACCAAACTTTTCGGTTCGGTTTCGGTATTTCATATTCTAAAAACCGAAAAAACCGAACCGAACCGATTTGTTATCTTATTTAAAACTTTATATATATATGCGTGTGTGTTACTATTTTTATACTTACTTAACAGGATAAAAACACATAAAGAGTCTTCCGTTTGTGATGATAAAGATTTGGATTAAATTATCTCTACCATTTTAAAAGACGAAGATCGTAATTATTTCAAATTTAATTATTTACTTTTTTTAAAACGTGTAAGAACATGATTATAATTATTTAGTTTTATTTTAATTAGTTGGTGTTTGATCAATTAATTTATAAATTATCTATTGTTAAACATGTTTGCATTTTTAATATTAAGTGTGAGAGAGAACAAAAAAAACAAAAACAAAAAAAGTAAATAAAAACCCAAAAAACCGAAAACCGAACCGAAATTGACAAAAAAAAACCAAAAAAACCGAAAACCGAATGGTTTCTAATAACTAAAAACCGACTATGTTGGTTTCGGTTTTAGCAAAAAACCGAATCCAACCGAACCGAACGCACCCCTAATTTTGGTGATACTCGGTTTTTTCAATCATTTTTCAGTTTATTAAAGCTTGTGTGGATCTTTGAATAAAAATATGAGATTTTTTTCAAAACATCATTGTCCATCTTTAGTGAAATAAGACTAGTTTAAAATGATTATATTATCATTTCATTTCATTGGGGAGGGATATTTTAAGAAGGCTAAAAACTATGAGAAGCGTGGGAAATAATCTTGTCCCTTGATCTGTGGTGTTTTACTGTCGAGATCGCGCGGTGGCAATTTTGTAAATAATATGGCGTTTGAAAGTCGCGGGATGGGCATAATAGTAATTTGGTGTTTTTTGAATTAAAACTAACATCCCCAATTTCTCTCCATTCCGTAAAAAACGCCTTTAACCTAGATTTTACCCTGACGAAAACACCAAAATCCCCAATGTCTACAGTCGATCGCTACTCACTGAAATACCAAAGTCCCCAATTTATCTCAATATGGTGTTTTTGGTTATTTTGGTGTTTTTGGCGTTGATTTTGTATGTGTTTTTGTTGTTATGTATCTTCTTTTTTGTTCTTGGTGTTCTGTTAAGTTGTTATGGTGTTTTTGAAATTAATTTAGTTTATGGCGTCTATGTTGTTTTGTTCATTTTAAATGGAGATTAAGATTATGGCTTTATGGTGTTTTTGGCGTTTATTTTGTATGGTGTTTTTACTGTTATGTATCTTCTTTGTTGTTCTTCGTTAACTGTTAAGTTGTTATATATGGTGTTTTTGAAATTGATCACGTCTTTACAATGCTAATATAAACACCATAACATAAAATATGAAGTTAACTAAAAACGCCAAATAACATCATATTATTTAACCACCATTAAAAAACACCATACATGTTTATAAAATAAAAAACAGAGCATTATTTAAAAAGAAAAAACTCAATAAAATTTTAAAATATCATGGTGATTAAGCTTTTGGATTCAAAATAAGTTGTAATACTTGGATTCAAAAACACCATACAATCCAAAAAACACAATACAATCTACAAAAACATCATACAATTTGAAAAACACCATAATATAAAAAAACAGAGCATACAACATACGAAATAACACCATACAGTCTGAAAAACACCATACAATCTGAAAAACACCATACAATTTGAAAAACACCATAGCCTTCTGTGTTCGATTCCATCACAACGTTAGCCTTAAAAAACACCAAACGAGCATTCGCCACATGAAATTTGAATCATAAAATCAATTACAATCTGTGATTTCTTCTTATAATCGGTAATTGATTTGGATTTTGAAAAATTACTTTGCGACAATCATGTATTTCCCCAAAATAACCGCCAACAATAATGAGAAGAAATTACCTTAATACCCATATCTTGAAAACCTATGAAAATACACGTGTAGGGCTGAGATTACTTCTCACACTTCTCATGGTTTTTAGACTTTTTAGCCAAACCTCCATTAGGCATATGAGATTTTGGTGGGCTCGGTTTTTTCAATTATTTTTTCAGTTTATTAAAGCTTTTGTATATCGTTGAATAAATATACTTCTAACTCTTGAAATCTTTATGAGAGCATATTTATTTATGTAACACTAGCTTATTGATCTGTGTGTTACACAAAATTGTTTAAAAATAAGTATTACAAGGCAATCAATAATAAAAAATAAATACACAAATAACAGATAATTTTTAAAATTTATAAATAAATAAAATTATATTTCATAAATATCTGTATACTTTTTTAAACAATACAAATGAGATTTAAAATTTTGAAATTATTGGTTAAAAATGAAAAATTTAAAATGATTATATTATCATTAATATTTGAAGAAAATGAATATTATTTTTCTTTTAAATTTGAAAGTTTGAATTAATTGAATTAAATAGAATTAATTATACCAATTAGACATTGCCTCAATGATACCCTAAGATTCTTCAAAATGGAAGGTCTTGGTTTCAAATCCTTCCCGCAGCGAAATATGGGTCTGAGGGGGTCAGGGGGTTTTCTCAGTGGGGTTTCCTCCTGGGGTGGTTGTGGTGGCTCATAGGCGGTTCAGGTAACTAGACATTGATGGCATGACCTGGAAACAGTGGGTTCACACGATTGAGACCTTCGCCGTTCAAAAAAAAAGAATTAATTAATGAGTTTCTTAAATATGCCATGTGGATAGTTTAGAAATACGCCACATGGCAAATGACATGTGGATATGCAAAAATTACACCACGTGACATATTGTTATTTTTTTATTAGATAGTATATATATATATATATTTGTAACATAACGTTTTTGTATTTACTGTTAGATATTTTTAATTGTTATTTATTTCAATTAATTATTTTTTTATTATGATTCATTTAATATTAAAACAAGGAAATTATATTTCTCATGAATTAGTTCAAATTAAATGTTTGTGGGCGCCACACCCGTAAAATGCCGGATCGTGGGCGCCAGCCCACCCGTTAAAATATTGGATATGGATGTCCTGCCTATAAGGCATAAACACAACATGTATACAGGCAACACGCCCATTAACATTTAATATTTATATATCACCTCATCATTTATCCAATATGCCCTAGTCAAATTATTTACATTACACACATTATCTTTACTCAATTGTTACACATATTTTTTAAATACTTTTTAACACTAAAAAATATAAATGTATATTATTATTGATACACCTCGTTGTAAGAATAAAAAAGCTATAGTTGTGTGTAGAGTTGTTCAAAAAACTAGCGTCTTGAGGCTTGCTCGAAGAAATATCGTTAAAAACGAGCCGAGCCGGAGCCAGGGTTGTCTCGGCTCATGGCTCGCCTCGTGGCTCAGCTCGATTTTTAAGCTACCTATTATAATAAAGAAGTATATTTAGGAGACACGTGTCACGTTCTGGTGTAATACAGAAAACTTTTTTCCCGCCTCTCTCTCCTAACAAAAACTAATAATATTTACTAATTAAATTATATTATTAAATATCAAACAAGATAAATCTTCTTATTCTAATAATTTACTATTTTAATAAACTAAAAGAATATTTCAATTAAATATAATCTAAAAATATAATTTTATAATTATTAAATACTTATTATTATCGAATATTAATAAATTATATTTTTTAATTATTTAACCCGTGTAATACACGGGATTGTAGGCTAGTATAATATATATATAAAATTATACGCACACACATAAATATTATACATAATATATGTATAATATATATGTATGTATTTATATACATGCATAATATATATATATATATATTATATTTTATATATTAGATTATATATATGTGTGTGTGTGTAAAGTGGAGGAAAAAAAAAAAAACAAACTGGCTCGTGGCTCGAGGTTTTTACGAGCCAAGCTGGAGCCGGAATTTTTGGCTCGAAAGAAATTTCGGCTCGGCTCGGGCTCGGCTCGAAAATCCACGAGCCAAGCTCAAGCCATGTCTGGCTCGGCTCGGCAGTCAGCAGTGTGAACACTTGAAAGAGAACTTCTTAAGCGATTATATTCCCCACGTCGATACAATGGTCGAACTATTCCCACAAACTAATTTTTTCCCCCTAAAAGCATTCATCCTCGGTCATCATCACCCCAATGATTCATCGTTGCCTGTTGGCAATCGTTTTCATAGGGTGTCGTTTGGGTTTGTTAATCGGGTTCGGGTTGTTCGGGATTTTTTGACATTGAAAATAAACCTGATTACGAACCAATTAAGTTATTTATATTTGGTATTCGGGTTATGGTAATCAGGTTCTTCGAGTTGATATTAATCGGTATTCGGGTTATACTAAATTCACTTAACGGTCAACCTAAAATTAACACTTGAAATGTTATACAATATGCACATACACATAATATAAAATAAATATTTGTTTCATGTTAATGTATACTCATATAGCATATACATAATGAATGCATATATACTTACAAATAGCATATATATAGGTTAAAAAATAACAACCAAGATAGCTTATGTATAAGGCAAATATATACATATGGAAGAATGCGTAGATACATACACATAACATATAAAGTTTTAACTTGACAGACATTATTATGAGATATATTTAAAATAATGAATACATATGCACATGCATATAGCATATTAAAAGGTAGATGATATACATAATTGGGTTACCATTTAAAAACTTTTGGTTCGGGTTTATCACTAGATAGGGTTCGGTAAATCGGGTTAACACTTATTCGAGTTCGGGATGATTTTAATCGGGTTCGGTTAAAAATGACACCCCTACGTCTTCATGTTTGCTAGTGAATGTAGCAACTTGATGAGACTTGTGGTGAGAAACTATCACGGACAAAAATAAACGAAAAGTGCATGTGGTTAGGTACGGTGGCAGACCTAGAAATTTTTTTTATAGGGTCGGAATTTCTTTTGGATAATTATTTTGCATTAAATATTTTATTTTTTGACCAACTCATGGGTGGGGCGGGTCGAATCACCCGAAAAATAATAAAACTTAATTAAATCACAAAAAATAATAAAACCATGCCAAATTATTATCTCATTAAGTAGTATGATATGATAAAATTGGTTTTCTTTCCACAAATTCAAAAGAATACTATTTAAATCAATAAATTCAAGATTAAAAGAAGATGAAGATTTAAATTTTCTTTGAAAAATTGTTTCATATTATCTAAATATACAAGTTGTACACAAGTTTCTCATAATGCTAATAAGTTTTAACTTTTAAAATTATACAACAATCACTCAATCTGTAAATTGTGGTTGTTATGTGAAGAATAACGATGTATACTGGTAAGTTATTGCTTCAACTTATTTTTTAGTGGAGAACTGAACATCAAATTCAGTCACTCAAGTTGGGTCTTATCACTCAAATTGCGTTATTTGAGTATTATTTTATTATTTTTGGCTTTAAAATGATTTTAAATTGAGCTTTATTTAGTTCGTCAAATATTCATGGGGTTGGAGACAAAATTTCTTGTAAGTCGGTCGACATCGGATCATATATATAACATTAAAAATCAAAAGTTTTTACGCCTTTGGTTAAGTAATGTTAGTGAACCAAATGCTCATGGGCCATGCCTCAAGGCAGACGAAAGTCAAAACCGCAAGGTGCGTTAATTTCTTTTGATTTTTTGCATGATTAATAATTTTACCATTCCACGGAAACGTTCTCTTATGAATGCATTTTTGATTTAGTTATATATATAGTACACTAATTATAGGCCATGTAATACATGGGTTTGCGAATGAAAAATAATGTGATTTTATAATTATGTCTTCATAAATTTACATAATTAAAATAATTTTATTATATCTTATTAAATTTACATGATTATATTAATACTAATAATATTAGTCATACGTTTTTTATATATAAAAACTTTGAAGATAAAAATTTACAAAAAAACTTTCTTAAAACATATACATACATAGATATATATATATATATATATATATATATATATATATATATAAAGTATTAAACATTTACACATGTTAAATATTTGAATTTTAAAATTATTTGTTTAAAATAACATAATACATATTTTTCAAAGATGTTTTATACAAAAATTAAAGATCATGAATTGATCATAATTTAATCATATTATTTATTAAGTTAAATAAAATCATTAATATTTAACAGGAGAGAAATCAAAATTTCATAAAAACATGGTATAGAATTATTTATTATGAATGAGAGGTGAGAAAAAAATCTTTAAGTAGCTTAGAATGTTGACAAGTGACATATCAAAACCTTTATTTATTATATAGTATAGATACAGATATGTAGCTTATGCTAATTGGTTGGTTAAGTTCATTAAACTTATGTTTAACTCATGTTGATATTTTTGCATTGTTTCTAAACAAGTTGTTAGCATCTTATCAATTTGGATTTTCTCATTTTTTTAGTTTTTATCCCAAATTTATGAAAGGTTATGTCAATTTTGAAAATTAATATCGGATGATTTTCCCCCTCATTTTGTAGGGGTTTTTATGGTGGCTATGAACAACTATATAAAGGGTTGTAAATCAACGAACATATAGGATGTATGCATCACTTTTCAATTCTTGTCTGTTACACAAAACCTAACTTGACTCGTTATATGTTTTCATTGCTTGTTTTGTAGATTGAAAATTTGAACGAGATTATTAAGGAGCTCTTGAAGGAAAAAAAACGCAGAAAGAAAGATTAAATGAAATTATTACGTAGTTAGAAGCCGGAAAGAAAAAAAGGTAAGGTGGAGAAAGATGCGTGAGCAACATGTCATCAAACATTGAAACTATGTTAAAAACTATGGTCCGAAGATTCACAATAAAACATTTCATTTAAACTTTTGGATGTTTATTATATTAGGAAATTTTTGGGTGTTTGGAAACTTGAAGTTTGATGAAGTCGTGAAGAAACACTATTTTATAATAATCAATTGGATCAATACACCTGTCTAAAAATAAGACATCAAAATTTAGCTAACAGTATATTAGGGCTATCCCAGAAGGCTTATATTGATGTTGACCTTACATGTTGTAACGTGCATACTAGTTCTACTTCACTGACTCCATTAGTTAAAGGAGATACAAGAGCAAACAAGGTTGATAACTTATGCTTGGGGTATGCTCAAATCTGTACTCATACGCAGGGGCGGATACAATTGATGTCTAGGGGGCGGCAAAGTCCCTACTCAACATTAGTTGGTTAATATAATTTTTAGAAAATTAAGCTCAAAAAAATTAGGTCTTCATGTTTTATTTTACTAGGCCTCCTCTCCGTGTTTATCTCTAGATGAAGGAAAATTTAATGCTTATCAATATTCACTATCAACTAGAATTATCATACTTGATGCAAGTTTAATTTCAACCATGTGTGCAAAAGTATATGTATTTATGTGAATTTTTAATCTTATATTTCTATTTGCTATTTTGATGCTTTTTAAGGTCATTTACATATTTACCCTTTCTAATATCATTTATAACATATTTACCAAGTAAAAAAAGTCAATTACATAATTTTCTTTTATAAAACATAATACTCCTTCTAAACAAAAAAAAAATCAATTACATAGTTCTCCCTCTCAAAAGAAAATATGTAATTAATTTTAAGGGTTGGATAAATATTCAATAAAAATGTTCTTAATAAGAAGATATATGTAAAAATCTCTTTTAAGTTTTGATAACTATAATATAACAATCTTCACTATTATCTGAAAGTATCATCATTTGACTCATTTTTAGAGACTATTTATTGCCCTCACTAACAAAAAAATCCTGAATCCGCCACTGTTCGTACGAATATTGCATATGTTGCTAGAATGCTAGGCATACATCAGTCTAATCTTGGCTAGATCACCGAAAAGTAGCAAAATTAATATATTAGAAGTTATCTTTCACAATATGATTTTTACAGTCTTACCCCATACATTTGTAGAAAAGACCGTTTTTCATATGATCTCAAGGTCATAAAACAACAACCTTATTATAGCTTCTTACCGCCTCCTATTAATAAAATAGCCACATACTGTAAAAAGGAGTATCCACGACAAATAGTTGCGCCATACTTGTGACTACAACTAAGAGTGCTAATCTTGAGATAAAAATCGAAATATACACGTTTAACATAAATGTTGTGTCGCCAATGATGGGCATCAATCTCAAAAGTCACAAATGCTTTAGCGAAGAAGAAACACTTTGCAACCAATAATTAATGACGCAACTACGAGGGTTTTTGATAATTGCACAAGTGTGTTCAAATATGACTGGTAGAATTACAATATCGTCTTTAGGGACGGATTCAGAAAATTTTCTTAAGGAGATAAGAATATTTTGTGGGCGATTTACGTCATTAAATATTTCATTTTTTATTTTTTTTGGCTGGTTTGAAACAGGTCGGGCCAGATCATCCAAAAAATAACAAACCTAAATCAAATCATAAATATGTAATAAAAGTATGCTAAATTGTTATCTTATTAATAAGATAAAATGATAAAATCTGTGAATAATATTCAAATCAACAAATTCTAGATTCAAATTAGGTGATAGTTCAAATTTCTTTTTAAAAATTATTTAATATTACCTTAATATACAAATTATACCTCAACTAAGTTTTTTCATCATTATACGCAAATCAACTAAGTTTTTGCATGATGAAAATAAGTTCAACTTTTAATATTATACTTATATGATTAAATCATATAAAATTTAACTATCTAGCAAATAAGTGACATGGTTGAGTCGAAATAGCAAAACCAGGTGTTGCTCCTCTTTAAGTCAAATATTTGAGCCCAACAAAGAAGGATTGATGTAGAAATTGCTGATAAAAAAAATCTGACAAATAAACATATTGTGATATGAGTGATTAAATATTAAATTAAAATGCAAATTTGTAACTAAGTTTCATCACATGTAATGCTTATTGAGTTATTTTAGTTTTACTAGTTTTGTTTTTAAATTAGGTTTCATCGTGATTGTCAAAATTTCAAAGGGATCGATGATAAAATTTCTTGAGTGTCGAGATTAGTTATATATATAACAAATAATTTTTTTCATTAGTGTCGGTAGACTCAATGACCACTGGTTAGGTCCGACCTTGAATATTTGCATGTACGAGAGTATACTTGGTCGATACATTGTAGATAATGATCAAGAGATGTTTGTCACTGTTTAATTTATGACAAATAGTAATTTAGAAACCAACTAAGTTGAGAAAGTCTATGTTATTATAAAAAACAATAATAAAAAGATAAAAAAATATTATAATTACTTGTTACAAATATGTTATATAATGACGTTTTACAATATGTAACATTAAAAACCAAATATGCAACATAGGCTACACAAACACATATAATTTATTGTTTTATTTTTTTTATTTTCTTATAACAAAATATATTATATACTTAAACACAAAAGAAAGAAAAAATTAAATATTACATAAGCTTTTCTCAACTCAAACGAATTTTCAATTTATTTTTCCTCTTTAATTTATTAATGGTATAATGCTTTGTTTAAATATTATTATCAGAGGCTTGTGGTTTGCACACTATCTTTAAATTTAATCACCACTAGCTAGTACATTGATCATTAAACTAACTATATACAAACGCATACATTCATTATTCATACACCATATATATCGTTATATCCTTTAGTAAGACTCATCTCAAATCAGTATTAATCTGGTTCTAGTTGTGTTTCATTTTGTCATTCTTTGAAAGACTCAAATCATGGCTACACAAAATGGTTTTTGTGTTCCAACTTCGGTCCACAAATCTGAACCCGGACACGGCCAAATGTCATGTGGTATGGCAACTGGTGAGCTTGTTTCTGTATGCACCGAACCTAATGTTAACAAGGTTAAGATCAAGAGAACCAATAGTCAAGGAAGTGGGAAGGAAGCATTGTCAAATCCCATTCTCAATTATGAACTTTTTTTATTTATGTTTCTAATTTGATTTCTGAATTTGTGAATCTAAAAAGATGTAAAATAAATTACAATTTTATGTAATACCATGGCTTATGATTGTGAGTTAAAACAATTTTTTGGTTTGGTGTTTATTTTGTAAAAGACCCACGTTTGCAACACATTAAAAAAAAACAAAGAAAAGTTGCAAGTTCCATTCCTATTGCATTTAGAAGTACAACAACTTTCATTTGTAACCTATAGTTTGAAATGAAGCGCATCGCCTATTTGAGGTGCACACATATAACATATATATGTGTTGGCCCTCGATGCAAGTTCATTTTTTTTGCATTTAGAAGTAAAATTGAAACCTATAGTTTAAAACCAGTTTTTTTATTCATATGGGATGGTAATGCTTCTATATCTTACCCTTCAGAGCATATATTAGCTTTGCTGATGATGAGATATACTATATGCGACGATGATGAGTTTGAAATGAATTTAGTGTTTTAAGTAACTAGGTCAAGTTCCCATGCATGCGTGTAACATCTGACCTTGTCTACCACCAATATTGTCCGCTTTACCCACTCGGAGATCACGGTTTTGCCTTTGGTTGCCCAGGTGAACAAGATAGATTCATGGTTCATAAGGTAACGATCCGCCTCTTATATCACCAACGCGTTTTGGGCTTAGCTGGCTGTGGAGCACATGAAAACTCCACAGTTAAGCGTGCTCGGATTGCAGTAATTCAGGGATCGGTAACCTCCCTGGTAAGATTTCACTCGCAAGACCGTGAGCTCCGAGTGGGTAAAGCGGACAATATTTGTAGTAGATGGGGCTGGATGTTTTAATGTGCCACCCTACAATCTACGTCACTGACTCAAATGTTAAGAAGCGTGATCCTTTTGACATTATTAATAATAATATTGATGAAAATTTAATCATTTCAAATTTTCCATTTTCAATTAATAAATTTAAAATTCAAAATTTTCAATTTTATTTGTATTGTTTAGAAAAATGTTTAGAGATTTATAAAATGTATTTTTCTTTTTTTTGTTAGATACTAAAAATTTCACAATATTTGTATATCTATATTTTATCAGTAATTGTTGTAATGCTTATACTTTATACAACTCTATATAATACAAAGGTCAATAAGCTAGTTAAAAATAAATTATTAACATAGTTCATTAGCATGTCAACAAGATCAATTTAGACATTGTTTGGGATTTCATCTAAAAATGACTTATTGACTTATTGGTTTTTCCAAAAGCCAATAAGTTATTTGTCAAACTTAAAAGGACTTTTGAAAATGACTTTTTGTAAAAGAGTAAAAAGTTGTTTTTTAAAAATTAAAAATTCTAGCTTTTCAAAATAACTTATGATTTATTGACATAAAATTACAAATCTACCACATGTAACATTCATGGATTTTAATAAATAATTAAACTTAATAAACGGTTTATGACGTCACTTAAATTTCAATCATAAGAATATACACACGCATGTGTAAGTATACATGAGAAACAAATTAAATGTAATTTAATGTACATACATATAAGTACATATGTTTGCAGCTTTGTAGGAATTTTTTTTTATAAACCAAATAAATAAACAATCAAATTTCATTTCTTCGTAGATAAAATAGTTTATTAAATAATTGAATTAAAAGTTTTTTTTTATGAAAAAATTATAATTTTTGGTTGCAAATAAATAAATAAACAAATAATTTAGTTGTAATTATAAAATCATAAAACATTGTGAATTTATAAACTAAACATTTATAAGCTTTTGTATTATTAAATAATATATCTATAAACCTCAAATATTACGATTGTATTAGTTCAAAAATATTTTTTTTTAAATAACTTGGTTTTAATTATATAATTTTAAAACAATGATGAAACATCCATAAATACATAAATATTTTATTTATGTTAGTTTTTATAAAATTTAAACTTATGTTATAAAAATTAAAAAGGATTAATAAAAAAAAAGTTAAGGGTAAAAAGTGTCAAACTTGAAATTATACTAAAAGCAGAAAAAGGGAAGGACTATAACTGTCAATATCCCAAAGTGGTCTCCTCTTCCACCCATAAACTCAGCCGGATAATCCACGACCCATGACTCCAACCCAAAATTCAAACCGGTTAATCCCAATCGATTACATCAAATCACGATCAAAATAGGAAAGGATTTGAGCGTGTGATTCGTTTACAACCAGCTATTACTCTTATTAACCACGTATCAATTCGAATCGTTACCCAAAACAAAAACCAAAAAACGCGTTGTTCAAAATCAACTTAAACGAGTACAAAAATCAAATTACAACAACCATATTGATCACAACATCACTCCGAACAATTCTGTACAATTCAAAAGCCAAAATAAACATTGAAACGTGAAGAATCAAGAGTTTTAAGTTCGATTCGTGCGTATCTTGTTCGACAGTCGAACTCCAATCAAACATCAACTAAAGTAGGTAATTCTTACACCAATCTACTCTTCTTTCAATCCTCGATGATGGCCTTATGAATCCAGAGGCTATCCAGTTCACTATGAATCGAATTCGATCGATGAACTAGTTAGGGTTCGTTTTTTTTAAAGAACTGATTTGGGATGGACATAAATTTGATGTTAAGTATATTTCGGTTGGTTTACTGTTTACGAAGTACGCTCCAGATCAGCTGGTTAAGCGCCTTTGAGTTCAAAGAATAGGTCGTGGGTTTGATTCCCGGGTCAGGCGGTTGTAACTTTTTGAACCATTTTTTTTAAATAACTTTTGATTTAAAACCCCATTTTAAATTCGGATTTCACCTAAATTAATAAAATATTATTATTTTAATTCTGTTAAATTTGAAAAATTGATTTAACAACTAAATTTTATTTAAGTTTTAAATCATCATTATTTGATAAATTTTTGAGTCAACTATATCATTTATTAACTAGAAATTTATAAATTTCGTTATTATATTTAAATAAAGAGTTAATTAAATTGAACTAATGATTTTTATTTTAAAAGGAAATTAGATGATAACATTTTCTAAATCACTTTCAAAATATTTAATAATAATTTTATTAAATTGAAATAAAAATTTACTTAAAAACTATAATTCATTTAAAATCTAAAAGTGTTATAACTTTATATCATTTAAGCAAATATTTTATTAATTACTTTTAATAACCTATACTATACAAAAATTTTGCTAAACTAAACTTATTATACATTTTGCAAACATATGTGTTTGCTTTTTGTGACATCCAAATAAGTTTCAAATATTTAATATATTTATAACTTATTAATTCAACTAAGTTAATTATATATATATAAGTTATGATAAATTTTATTTTTGAACATTATTTAATAAATTTCTTTGAAAGTGTATTAAGTACACTTAGAATTTAAAATGACAAAACAAGTGTCGCAATATTTGGTTAAACATAAAGTAGATTTAATTTCAAAACATTTAATTTATATTATATGTAACATAAGCAATCTACACGTTTTAAAAGATTATTACTACTTTCATTTAACAAATCATAAAAAATTTAAGTCTTAATTATTCAAAACAAATCGAACCTATTGATCTCTTTAGACCTTAGATAAATCCATAAAAGAACATAGTTATGTTAACATTATGCCTAATGGACTATTTAGGTGAACTGTGAACTTGTTGGATATACATTGAGCTATACTTTGATATACATTATCAAAGACTACCTCACATATTAAGGTGGGTCTTCATAGCCCCTCTTTTACTTGTTTTGAACTTTGGGGTGAAACATGTTATCTTTGAACTTATCTTAACTTCTAAACATTTTCATGTGAACTTAGCTAATGGATTTATAGTTTGTGAACTTTAGTTAAGGATATGCATTGATAACACACATTTAGTTGCTTTGATAGATCTATTGGACTGACCATCCCACCAATGTTTGATTTACCCTTTTGGGGAAGCCCGTGGTGATAGTTTGCTACTTGGAGCATTGTTTGTAGTGCTAACATTGGTCAAACATCATTTGTTAACATTAGTTGATCTGCTTTACTTGCTAGTTCATTTTAACTATGTTCATTATGTTTTGTGTTCACATATGACATCATTTATAACATTTTTGTAAACATTTTGGAAACCTATGAAACTCACCAACTATTCGTAGTTGACACTTGATTTTAAACATGTTTCAGGTGGAAATGACAAGTTAGCTATATTACCAAGCTTAGATTAGCTTACATTTAATTTGTATTTAATGTATTAGAATTGAAATGATGTAACAGTTAGAGTTTGAGAATTTGAAGCAAATGTAATCAATGTTTGAGTTTAATGTTTACACTATTTACAATTATACCTTGTGCTATGAACAATCTACACTTCGTGCCGCCCTGATGATTTTCCGCCATCAGTCGGGTGTGTTACATTGGTATCAAAGCCTGGGTTATAGAGAATTAGGTTATTTGAACTAGATGACCTAGACTATAACCATAGGATACCTTAGTTGAACTCTTAGGCCAT